>VSMD01001842.1:0-27528 GCA_008750895.1 Mirza zaza | reverse complement strand
AAGCGCTTGCTTCTTTCTGTGACGTGACACTCCCTCAACATGAACCACACAGCGGATCCCGTGCGCAGGACCGCATGGCGTGAAGCCACACAGGCCCACCTGCTCGGGGAGCCTGCCGTCTGTCGAGGGAGCCGAGCAGAAAGATGAGACTGAGCGGGGCACTGTCATGGTCGTGGCCCAGGGCTTGGAGGTCCCAGCAGAGGCGGTGGCACCAGATGGCCTCTGGAGGAGGGGTGCGGGCTTGCCAGGACCGGCAGGCCAGTAGGGCTGGGCCCCTGTGAGGTGACAGTGGGCACCCCGAGGACCTGGGACTCTACCCCATCAGTGGGAGCCTCACCCCCTCGCAGTGGAGCGGACAGGGGCTAGTGGTTGTCGGGTCTGTGATTCGGAGCCCGTGTCCCTGAAGTGGCAGGAGGGGCAGTCAGGGCAAGGTGCTGGTGCCCACTGTGCCCCCGGAGGGTGTTCTGGGTCGGGGTGGTGGTGGTAGGCAGCGGGCAGCCTGGAAGACTTCTGACGTTGGCAGGGCCTGGCCCCTGGTCTGGGCAGAGGGAGAGGGTGGAGCAGGGTGGCCCCTGGCTTTTGGCTGGAGAAGCCATGGTGGTGGCACCTCTCACGGGGATGGGAGCCTGGGCCCAGCTGAGCTTGTGGAACAGGCCTGGTTGGTGCCTGGGGAGGGGTCGTGGCTGACCCAGGGGTTCAAGGTTCCTCATTGGGTGGGTGTGGGTGAGGCCCCCAGGGAAGTTGGTGGGTTGTGGAAACCAGGAGGCGATTGGTGCATAGGTGTGGGGCCAGGCCAGGGAGGCAGGGCCACCCTCAGGAGGGCTTGTCACCAAGAGACACGGGGCAGTGAAGGTCTCCCTGCCTCTGCTTGGTCTGATTCTGAGCAGGGGCAATGCTGGCGGGGAGGGAACCAGGCACTCTGCACTCAGCCAGCCCATGGGTCTCGAAGAGCTGGGGCACAGGGGCACCCGGGCCTGCCAGCAGAGGGCAGCAGTGAGCATCCTGGCAGCCCAGCTTGTGGTGCGCAGGTGGGTGAATGAGGAACCTGGGGTGGTCCCCGCTGGCAGGGGTAGTGCTGAGTCCAGCCCAGGTGTCCCGGTGTGTCTGGGTCAAGGGGAGCGGAGTGGACACCTGCAGACGAGAGTGGGGCTGGGTGTCTGCACAGATGCCCGTACCCACGGGGAGGGGGGCTGGAGGAGGAGAGGGCGACCAGGTGGGAGGGGGCCAGGGGCTACACTCAAGGGACTTGGTGGCCCCACAACTGAGGAATGCCAGCATGATGGGCTTGTGGCACCATCCCCTGGATGAGGGTGAGCGTCCAGTGGCTGGAGCCCCCCACACCGAGGCACATCCTGGGGCCAGCCTCACTTGTGCGTGAGCGAGCAGACCGCTGCAGGCTGCCTCCGGCCACTGCCAGCCTGTGCGCCTGGAGACCCCTCCGGTCCGGGTGGCGGGGGGGGGGGCATGAGGGGGCTGAGGGCGGTAGGTGAGCCTGGGAGTGGGGCCACCCACACGCACCGACCCACAGGAGGGACCAAGGTGTGTCCTGTGTCCTCAGGTAGGGACAAGCGCCACAGCCCCAGGGGAGAGCCACAGGCCAGGGAACTAAACTCCGGGCAGGCTCTCCAGGGGCAAGGGCAGGGTCAGGGTGGCCTTGGACAGTGGTTCTCTGGTACCAGCTTCTGGCTCCTGCAAGAGGAAGGGTAAGAGCCGGGTTACCAAAAACAGTCACCCGGAACCTCCCATGTGTTTATTTTGGTTTTTAACAGAAAAAGCAACACTGCAGATAGCTTTTGAAAAAAGAAAAAACCCAACAGCGGTGCCACCCAGGTTTGGAATAGCACAGCCTGCTCCAGCGCAGAGACCCCCGTGGCCCACTGGATGGGGGTGGGGACAGATGCGCAAGGTCCCCTCCCTGCTGCCATGGCCCAACCCAGCCCCAGCTTTCTCACAGCCCCGGAAAATGACAGGCCTGTAGCTGACTTAGCCAGTCTCTGTGGACGCCGGGCTGCAGGCGGTACTGAATCAAACCGTGTTTCAACTCGCAAGTTGCCTGCAGAACGGGTGTTTTAAGTAGAAAATATCATTTCTCCTCACTAGAGGCTGCTTTGGGCATTTTTTGCTCCTGAGTTGCCGTTGGTCTTGGTTTGTCAAAGCTCCTGTTTTTGTCGTCTGAGCAGAGACTGCTTATGTAGCCTGTCCTTTCCTTCAGCGTTGTGTGTGGCGTTTGCCAGGCCTTAACTCAGGTCTGGTTCTTTTGTTTTTTTGAGACAGAGTGTCACTCTGTCCCCTTGACTAGAGCACAGTGGCGTCATCACAGCTCACTGCAGCCTCCACCTCCTATGTTCAGGCGATCTTCCTGCCTCAGCCTCCCGAGTAGATGGGACTGCCATGCCTGGCTAGTTTTTCTATTTTTGTAGAGATGGGGTCTCGCTCTTACTCAGGCTGGTCTCGAACTCCTGAACTCAAGTGATCCTCCCACCGAGCTAGGATTATAGGTGTGAGCCACTGCACCTGGCCATAGTTCTAGTTCTTGTGCTGCTTTTGTATTACATGTATTCTATCACAGTAAAAAACAAAACGTAAAATTTGCCATTTTAATCGCTTTCAAGTGTACAGCTCTACATCCTTTGCACCATTGTGCAACCATCACCACCGTCCATCTCCAGAACCCTTTTCGGCATCACGGATTGAAACTGCGCCGTTAAACACTAACTCGTGGTTCTCTCCCCGCCAGGTTCCCTCCCTGCCAGCCCCGGGAACCACCGTTCTACTGTCTCTGTGAACGTCACCGTTCCAGGGACCTCCTCATACAACGTGCGACCTTTCACGTTGGGTTTCTCTCTCAGCATAACGTGCCCAGGGTCCATCAAGGTCATAGCCCTTCACTTCTCTTCACAGGCACATGGCATCCTGTTGTGTGGCAGACACTTTCTTTGCCCGGCAGTTTATTCAAGTAATTCATTCGCAGACATGTGCAGGTGGCTTCCACCTCTGGCTGTCGCGAGTGGAGTGGCTGTGAACACACCAGTGCTGGTGACTGGTTTTGTCTCTGCTCCAGTTCCTGGGCGCAGAATGGCCGAGTCGCAGGAGGATTCTGTGCGGCTCTTTGCAGATCACCGATTGTTTCCAACGGCAGCCGCGGGGCACGAGGGTTCCGGCTTCTCCCCGTCCTCGCCAACTTGGCTTGCTGTTTTCAGGTTTTTTGATAAACGTCCTAAGGGCGTCCTAGTGGTTGTGAGGGGACACCTGGTGAGGTCCACCTCACGGTTTTGGTTTGCGTTTCCCGAGTGATCGGTGTGGGCTGTGTCAGCCCAGTGTTAGCCTGGCTGGGCGGGAGTCCTTCACACATTCTGGATAGTGACCCTCGTCAGACGCTTGGCGAGCGTCTCTCCCATGCTGTAGGCCGTCTGTCACCCTTTCTTTCATTGCCTGTGCTTTCCTGTCATATCCCAGCAGTTGTTGCCAAGTCCATCGTGAGGAAGCCTTTCTCCTGAGAGTTTTATAGTTTTTGTGAATAACGTTCAGGTCTTCTGTCCATTTGGAGCTGGTGTTTGTGCATGGCATGAGGTAACGGTCCAGCCTCATTCTTTTCCTGTGCATATGCAGTTTTCCCAGCGCTGGTTGTTGGAATGCCCGTCCTGTCCCCACTGAATGTTCCTGGCACCTTGTCACCTCACTGGCCTGCGGTCAGGGCCGATTCCTGGCCTCTGGGCTGCCTTCCCTTGGTCTGTGTGTCCGTCTTTATGCCAACGCCATGCTGCTCTAATGGCTATAGCTTTGAAGTAATTTCTACAATCGGTAAGTGTTATTAGTCCTTCAACTGTTATTTTTCAAGATCGTTTTGATTATTTGCCGTCCTTGGAGATGCCATATGAATTTTAGGATGTCCTCTTCTATTTCTGCAAAAAATATTCATATTTTGATAGGGATTGCATTGAATCTGTAGTTCACTTTAGGTAGTACTGTCATCTTAAAAACACTAAGTATTTCAATCCCTGAACTCGGGATATCTTTCCATTTATTTGTGTTTTTAATATCTTTCAGCATTATTTTGTAGTTTTCAGGGTACAAGTCTTTTGCCTCCTTGGTTAAGTTTATTTCTAAGTATTTCATTCTTTTTGATGCTGTTATAAGTGGAATTGCTTTCATAGTATTTATCAGTGTTTGAAATGCAACTGATTTTTCAATGTCAATTTTGTATCCTGCAACTCTGCCTGAATTTCTTTATTGGCTCTAACATATTTATTGTGGAATCCTTAGGGCTTTCTGCAATGTAAGATTATGTCATCTGCAAACAGATAATTTTACTTCTTTCTTTGCAATTTGGATGCCTTTTATTTGGTTTTCTTTTCTCTTTTTTTGAGACAGAGTCTCACCCTATTGCCCAGGCTAGAGTGAGTGCCGTGGCCTCAGCCTAACTCACAGTAACCTCAGACTCCTGGGCTCAAGTGATCCTCCTGCCTCAGCCTCCCGAGTAGCTGGGACTACAGGCATGCACCACTATGCCCGGCTAATTTTTTCTATATATTTTTAGTCGTCCAGATAATTTCTTTCTTAGTAGAGACGGGGTCTCACTCTTGCTCAGGCTGGTCTCGAACTCCTGACCTTGAGCTATCCGCCCGCCTCAGCCTCCCAGAGTGCTAGGATTACAGGCACGAGCCACCGTGCCCGGCCTTTATTTGCTTTTCTTGCCTGACTACTGTGGCTAGGACTTCCAGCAGAGTGATGAACGGCAGTGCTGAGAGCATCTTTGTCTTGTTCCTGGTCATAGAGGGAAGCTTCCGGCCATTCCCTGGGGTTCTGTATGTGTCCTTTATCAGACTGAGGATGTCCCTTTCGGTTCCCAGCTTGTTGTGTTTTTATCATGAAAGGGTGTTGGCTTTTGCCTTGCCAGCTGCTTTGTCTGCGTTGCTCAAGGTGAACTGTGGTTGTCTCCCCTTCAGTCTGTTCCTGTGGTTCATTACAGTGGCCGATTTTCATGTGTTGAAACATCCTTGCCTTTTAGGAAAGAAACTTCACCTGGTTGTGGTATATAATCCTTTCGATACACTGCTGCGTTCACTGTACTGGTATTTTGTTGAGGATTTTTTGCAGCAGTTTTTTTTTTTTGAGACAGTCTCGCTTTGTTGTCCAGGCTAGAGTGAGTGCTGTGGCGTCAGCCTAGCTCACAGCAACCTCAAACTACTCCTGGACTCAAGCAATCCAGCTGCCTCAGCCTCCGGAGTAGCTGGGACTACAGGCATGTGCCACCATGCCTGGCTAATTTTTTCTATATGTATTAGTTGGCCAATTTCTTTCTATTTATAGTAGAGACAGGGTCTTGCTCTTTCTCAGGCTGGTTTCCAACTCCTGACCTGGAGCAATCCGCCTGCCTTGGCCTCCCAGAGTGCTAGGATTACAGGCGTGAGCCACCGCACCCGGCATGCATCAATGTTTATAAGAGATTTTTTTTTGGTTGGTTGGTTTTGTTTTGTGTTGAGACAGGGTGTGTTGCCCAGGCTGGAGTGCAGTGGCATCATTCTAGCTCACTGCAGCCTCCAGTGCCTGGGCTCAAGCCACCCTCCTGCCTTGGCCTTGAGAGTAGCTGGGACTACAGGCGCCTGCCACCATGCCTGGCTAAGTTTTGTATTTTTGTAGAGGTGGGGTCTCACCATGTTGCCCAGGCTGGTCTCAAACTCCAGGGCTCAAGTGATTCTCCTGTCTCAGCCTCCCAAAGTGCTGGGATCACAGGCGTGAGCCACTGCGCCCGCCCTATAAGGGATATTGGTCAGGGTAACTGTGGCGTCATAGAGTAAGTCAGGAAGTGTTCTCCCCCCTCCAGTTTTTTGAGCATTTGAGAAAGACTGGTGTTCTCTAAACATCTGATAGAATTCACCAGTGAAGCCAGGTCCTGGGCTTTTCTTCCTTGGGAGGTTTCTGACCACTCCGTCTCGGGGCCATCACAGGCACGTGCAGCTTGTGTGTGTTCCGGGGAGCGGTCCACTGCATCCAGGCCACCAAGTGTCGGTGGACAGTTGCTCATAATGGTGTATACTCTTAGCCTTTTGATCTCTGTAACATTGGTAGTGACAGGCCACTTCATTTCCAGTTTTAGTAATTTGAGTCTTTCTTTCCTGGTCAGTCTGGCTAAAGCTTTGACAGTTTTGTTAATATTTTGAAGGAACCAACTTTCAGTTTTTATTTATTTTTCCCTCTTGTTTTATATAATTGCTATTTTATTTACCTCTGATCTTGATCTTTACTGTTTTTTTTTTTTCCTTCTGCTACCTTTGGGTTTAGTTTGCTCTTCTTTTTCTAGGTCCTTTGGGCTGTGGTCCCCAAGCCCCAGGCTGCGGACCAGTACCGGTTCGTGGCCTGTCAGGAACCCATCGCAAGAGGAGGTGCATGGTGGGCGAGGGAAGCCTCATCTGTATTTGCCCCCCCCCCCCCCCCCCGCCCCGCTGTCACTCACACCAGGGCCTGAGCTCCACCTGCCCCCACTCCCACCCCTACCCCAGGCCCCGGAAAAATTGTCCTCCATGAAGCCACTCCCTGGCCAAAAAGGTCGGGGACCGCTGCATTAAGGCACAAAAAGTTAGGTTATTAATTTGAGGGATCTAAGCATGCACAGCTGGAAGCTTCCCTGGTAGCACCGCTCTGCCCCGACTGTGGTCTCGCATGTCCCGGGCATCGACCGCTGCTCAAGAATGTGTTGATTTCCATGTATTCGTGAATTTTCCGGTTTCCCTTCAGCCCCTGATTTCTAGTTTCATTTTTATGATTAGAAAAGACACTGTGTGTGATTTCATTCTTTGTGCGTTCGTGGGGACTGGCGTTGTGGGGTGACTTCTGCTGTCAGAGAGCTGTCAGGTCTGTTTCCTCATCTCCCCGCCGTTCCACCCATCATTAAAAGGGGGACATTCGCGTCTCCAGGCTTTAAGGTGGGACTATTTTTCCCTTCAGTTTTGCCAGTGTTTACTTCACGTTTGTGCACGTATTAATATGACTGTTACACAACGCTGGTGAGCCAACCCTTCATGTTCTGACTTAATAAAGTTCACATGCTATTAGGACAGCGACCCAGCTCTTGCAAGACTGTTTGCAAGGAGTGTCTTTCTGTGCCTGCCCTTTCCTCCTTGTGTCCTTAGCTCTAAAACGAGTCTCTTACAGGCAACTTATAGCGAGATCCTTTGTTTTTCTACTTGTTCCGCCTCTCTGTGCCTTTGAGCAGGGAGTTAAACCACGTACTCATGATCACAATAACGAGAACAAAATGCAAAAGAACGTCGTGATGCTTCCCGTCGCTTCTTTCATTCTTACCTCTCTGTTGGCTTTTGTTGTAGTGGCATATTTTGATTCCTTTTCTTATATATTCTGTTGACATTTCCTTTGTGGTTACCATGGGGATTATATATAAGAAACCGAAATTA
This sequence comes from Mirza zaza, assembly GCA_008750895.1. Lineage (NCBI taxonomy): Eukaryota > Metazoa > Chordata > Mammalia > Primates > Cheirogaleidae > Mirza > Mirza zaza. The sequence goes on along the minus strand of VSMD01001842.1, from coordinate 20,116 downwards.
TTTAATCTGAATTTAAATTTGCCCCAACTGTGTTTTACGTTACAGATTACACCTTTATACCTTGTGCACCCCCAACGTAGATTTATATATAATTAGTTTTTATGCATTTGTCTTTTAAATCCTGTAGATTTATAAGCTTGTGCACATATTTACCATCAGCCAGTCACCGCGTGGCATCCCGTGCACACACAGGCCACCCTAGACGACTTGCCAGGGGGGCCGTTGGTGACGAGCGCCCAGGTCTGCAGGACAGTTTAGCTGGATGTACAATTCCCAGTTGGTTTGTCAGTTTTTTTCCATTGAATGAGACATGTTTTCCTGTTTCTTTTGTACCCCTTGTGATTTTCTGTTGTTGAAAACTGGTCATTTGGAAAAACAGGCTGCTCTGCCGGCCTTTGCAAACTGGTTCTGGGTGTGGCCTGAGCCTCGGGGTCAGCCTGAGGTCCAAGGTGACTGTCCCCAGGTCCCTGTGTGCGTGGCTGCTCTGAGTGTCTCTGAGTGCCCCAGCTGCTGCTGGGCTCTCCGTGGTCTGTCATGTGTCCACCCGGCCCTCCTGAGCCCTGGGTAGGCAGCCTGAGACCAGCACAAACACCACAGAGCTCATCCTGCTGCTTTCAAAGTGGCCTTTTGTTGGGGGGCTGCTCACCGGCTGCCAGAGATGGACTCTGGCTCAGCCAGTTCCCGGTGCTCTGGTTTCCACGGGAACCGAGCTGGGAGCAACCTGGTCTGGCATCTCGCTGACATCAGTCAAGCTCTCGTGCTTCCTTTTTAAGGCTTTGCCCCATGACAGCCCTAGTGTCACAGGGGTCCACTTCTCCACGGCCCTGGTGCCGCCATCACCGCCTCACCTGCTGCTCTGCTCTCCTAGGGCCTGAGCATCTCTTCCGGCTTGCTGGCAAATGCTTCAGCCTGGTGGAGTCCACGTACGTGGGGTCTTAGGGGAGGGGTGGGGTGGGTGGGTGGATCCAGGGGCCCCCGGACCCCCTGACGCCACCTGTGCCCTCAGGTATAAGTACGAGTTCTGCCCGTTCCACAACGTGACCCAGCACGAGCAGACCTTCCGCTGGAATGCCTACAGCGGCATCCTCGGGTGAGCAGGGCGCAGGCGGGCAGTGGGCAGCCCCAGGCCCAGCCTCACGCGCCACCCCCCCGCCCCCCCAGCATCTGGCAGGAGTGGGAGATCACCAACAACACCTTCGCCGGCATGTGGATGAAGGACGGCGACTCCTGCCGCTCCCGGAGCCGGCAGAGCAAGGTGGGGCTGTGAGGAGGGGTGCTGGGAGGAGGGGCCTGGGCGCCCCCAGCCCGCCCACCAAGGTCCCCTCCCCAGGTGGAGCTTACCTGTGGGAAAAGCAACCGACTGGCCCACGTGTCCGAGCCCAGCACGTGCGTCTACTCGCTGACATTTGAGACCCCCCTCGTCTGCCACCCCCACTCCTTGTTAGGTAGGTCGCTGGGCTGCGGCTGGGGAGGGGGTGCTGGGGCTCGGCCAATCGGGTGTGGTTGGATCCTCAGTGTACCCGGTGCTGCCGGAGGCCCTGCAGCAGCGGTGGGACCAGGTGGAGCAGGACCTGGCCGATGAGCTGATCACCCCCCAGGTGAGTGCGCGCAGATGGGCAGCCCTGGCCGTCCCCCTGGGGAGCGGGGTGCTCCATCTGCCGCCTCCACCTCCAGGGCTATGAGAAGTTGCTGAGGGCGATCTTCAAGGATGCCGGCTATTTAATGACCCCAGGAGAAAACGGACCCGTGTTGCAGGAGGGGGCGCCCGCCGGCCTGGGGTTCGAGACCCTGGAAACCTGCAGAAAGGTACAGAGCTGGGGAGGGGCCCTGGACCTGTGGCCGCCCACCAAGCAGCTTGATCTTTCCCTTGAACCCCCTTGTCCTAGGCACACACAGAGCTGTCAAAGGAGGTAAAGAGGCTCAGAAGTCTGCTCGCCCAGCATGGCATCCGCCACGCAAACCCCACAGGTAAGTCACACCTGGTGAGGCCGAGCCCACCTTGCACCCTCCTGCCGCGCGGGGCCAGGGCCTCACATGCCGTCCCGTGTCGTGGCAGGAACCTCCAGCTCCGAGCACTTGGCCCACGACACACCCACAGACAGACCCCCGGCGCAGCCTCGAGGTGATCCAGGACTGCGTGGGAGCTTCCTGTGACCCAGAGCTGAGAGCCTGGGCGGGGGCCGAGATGCTGCAGCCGCACTGGAAGGCCGGGGCAAGCACACTACAGCAGAGGCCCCATCCTCTCGGACCTGGTGGGGACACTCCGGGGACCAGCAGGCCAGTCTCAGTTTGTGCCCAGAGATGCAGACAAAATAAAGATTCAAAGTTTTAATTCCCACACTGATAAAAATAATTCCATGACTTCTGTAAACCATTGCATAAATGCTATCGTGTAAAAACTTAAACAAGTGTTAACTTTAAACAATTCACTACAAAGTAAATGATTATGCATTATAAATAATACTACCTTCTTGATTAAGAAAATTCCATTCAAATAACATTCTCATCTCGATACTCGAAACAAACATCTTGGGGCTTCCATGAATTAATCCACATGAAGCGTCCACACCAAACGAACTCCTGCTGACCACAGCTGCACGAATGTCGTGATGCTCTACTGTTCCCGCTAATACTTAACACGAGGAGTTGAACGACAACAGGCAACGAGGACAAGGTGTGACGTAACCGGTACAGCGCCGTGGCAGCTGACTCCACTCTGCCTCGGCCGGTCCACCCGCTCCGGTTGCCAGGGGTCCCTCCCAGAGGCCTGGGCAGTCCTCCAGCTCTGCCACTGACCCTAACGGTGCCGTGTGCCTCAGGAGTTCCCCTCCTGGGCAGTTCTTTGGTCTTCCTACCACACACCTGTCCTCACCTGAGAGGAGCGTGTGCACAGGGACGCCTGTGCCAGCCCCGTCTCCCAGCCGCCGCCACCCCCAGAATGTGTCCTGGAGACACACTCGGAGACCAGCCAGATCCACAGAAAGAACTGACCAGAGTAGCTTATAGACAGACCTAAAGCTTAATTGTCCTTAATTATTTATAATTTGAAAATGTCTAGGCTAGATATCAATAATAAACATCGGCCTGTTATCCCAACAAAGACCAAAGGCTTGGACTGGGAAACAAGTGCATAAATAATAAAAATAACTTTAAACAGTGATAACAGTAGCACAAAATATATGTCATTTCTAGGTATTGAGCTAATAAATCATTATCACTATAATTAAAAACAATAGAGTCACTAAAACCAAGTCGATAGTTACCTTTAGTAGTGGACTAGTGGCAGACTGTCATGGGTCCACTTCCTTCAAAACGATAAAACTTTTCTATCAGTTTGTTTTACATTAAAAAGTGTTTCCTAAAACTCCTAGTATATTAAATACATTCTAATTTGGTCACTGATAAAAATTTTTACCTAGTCACTTTGCACTTTAAAAAATGCTATTAAAAGTCTTTGGCAAAGCCACGGGCCAGCGGGAACATGTCACTGTCCTTCCAGGCCAGGGGGCTGGAGCCTGCCCACGCCTTGCAGGGCGCCCGGCCTGGGCAGGCCGAGGACAGCCGCCCCTTCTCCCCGGGGCTCCAGGAAAGGTCCCACTCCCGACCAGAGAAGGTTCCTGTCGCCGCACGAGACGCGTCCTCAGGAGCGTTTCCGCTGCAGTCAGAGCTTGGGTGGACGACAGAGGGAACCTGGCCACTCCCCTGCTCCAAGCCCCCGAAGCCGGGCCACCTGGTCCTGCCTCGAGTCCGTCACGTGGATGAGCTGTGAGAGCAACTCGATGTTCGGCTCAGGTGACGGTGGTGGCTCAAACCTCGGCCCTGGGCTCCAGGACACGCCCTCGGAGCCCCTTGCACGGCAGTGGTACCCCACGCTAGACTGCCGCGCCCGGGCGAGCTGGAGTCACAAAGCACCTTCGCCATCACTATCTAAGTAACTGGCCTGAAGACCGCTCCTTAGGAATGTTAGAAACCTCTAAATCCTATCCCTTGTTTGCATTTTTCATGCGTATCAGCTTGTCTTTCCGTTTTCAGGGATAAAATAAAACCACCGATTTGTCCCTTCACTTCTCTCGCAAGGCACAGGCACTTAGAGAAAGTGGCCACGGATCACAGGCGCGTGACTGCACTCGGCGTCGCCTCGGGAGACTGGAATACAGACTCCAGCCCCACGTACAGTGCACACGTTCAGGAGAGTTAGTTCCTTTCATAAAATTAGAAACATCTAAATGTATATGTGTCTTTCAATAATCACTCTCTGCTTATAAATACTATTTGTTTGCACTTAATTTGAAAACAGTAAAAATCCTAGGTCTCATTACTAGATAAATGCTCATTTCGTAAGTGCTAGTCTCAGATATGAGATCTAATACATTTACCATACCATGAGTGACAGGCCGACATGAAGATTAGGTTCACGCACACATAAAGCTCCGTATCATCGCATATTAAAAACACGGACTGAGAAAGCAGCTCAGAGCAACTGGCAACATCTAACTAAACCTCTCGCTTTACAAAGTGCTTTGACGCAGTGGCCTGGTCACAGCAGTGCAGGGACCACCCAAGCCGCCAAGGCGACAGTGCTCTGGGGACAGGCGGGTGGGGCCACAGGTTCGCTGTCATGGTTTTCGAGGAGAATACCTTGAAACCGTTGGAGCGCCAGGGCTGGTGGAAACGCCACGCAGGGCGCAGGGGCCCCGGGATTGAGTGACGATGTGGCCACACGCACAGGGACCACTGGAGCTCCGAGCCGAGTGCCGTGTCCCCCAGCGCCGGTCACCAGGGCAGGGGCTGGCCCTCGCAGTAGGGGCACTCGGGCGCGCTGGCCGCACAGGGCTCGCAGAGCACGCGGTGCTGGCAGGGCTGCAGGATGGCGCCGCGGGGCTGCTCCCGGCAGGCCACGCACTGCTTGGCGTGCAGCTGGAAGATCACCTGGGGGCGGATACACGGAGGCAGGGGTCAGGGATCACCCCCAGGGCAGGGCCAGCACCGAGGCTGCCAGCCGAGGGCACAGGAGAGCCTAGTGGGCCTCGGGAGCATCTCGGGACAGCCACTGCCAGCCACGGGGAAAGGAGCGAGGGGCCTCGTGAAGTGTCCAGGCGCAGCCATGGCCGTGTGACCCCGGTTCCCGCTGCACCCCAAGGGAAGGGACAGGGCGGCCTCCTCCCCAGGGAAAGAGGGCTCAGGGAGAGGGCAAATGTAGAAGATTCTGGAAAGGAGGGGCAGGGGCCAGCCTGCCCTGGGAGGAGCACAGAGCCCCAGGGAGATGGGCAGAGAGGGCTGCTGGCCCTTCACAGGTGCCCGGAACAGACCGCTGAGGGCAGCCTGGGGCGCAGGGTGAGGGGTGGGGAGGGCGGGAGACGCTACCAGCGAGAGCTGGGCCATTCCCCCTCGCGGAGACAGCAGCCCCCAGGCCTGGTCCCTCAGGCCGCCTGCAGCAGGACTCACCCCGTCCACGGCTTCCAAGTCCAAGCGCAGCTGGCTCTGCAGGGAGTGCAGCTCCGGCAGGGGAAGGGCGCCGATGTCGCCGAAGCCACGCAGGCCGGGCAGCGAGGACAGGCCCAGGCCCTCGAGCTCCTCCTGCAGCTGCCGCACCTGGGCCTCCACCTCCTCCTTCCTCCGCAGCGCCAGCTGCCGGTCGCTGTCCGCCAGGCGGGCACGCTCCTTGGCCTCCTGAGCCTCCCTCTGCCACGCGTCGCAGGCCTGGAACCCAGGGCCGTGCGGCAGATGGTGGCCGGGGTCCCCGACAGCCCGGCACCCCCACCCCGCCCGCCCATCCTCCGCGCTCCCCCCTCACCTGCTTCACCTGCCGCCAGGACTCCTCCCACTGCCGGATCTTCCTCTTGGCCTCGTCCAGCTGCCGCCGGACGCGGGCCAACTCCGCACCGTTGGGACTTGCGCTCAAGGACGTGGGGCCGGTGTTCAGGACGGGGGACGGGCTGGGAGAGAAGCTGCCGGAAACAAAGTCCCAGATGCTCCCGGGGACACCATTCAGACCTGGGTGTGGAGGAGGGGATGACACAGCCCAGCCGCGCCCTGTGTGGCGACCCACACACCCTGACTGCAGAGGCATGCATGGGGGCGCCTGGACAGCGGCACCTGCCCTGGCCCCTTCCTGTCCTAAGGCCTGTGTGAGCCACCTGCAGCCACAGGCCTGCACTGCGTGCATCGGGAGCCCGTCACACACACAGACTCTCGGGGACCCCAAAAGGCTTTGCTCAGGAGTGTGACACCTGCTGATACATACGTGGTGCTAGCACTTACATCTGAGCACCCGGAATGCTAAGAAACGTTAACTCTTCAAAACATAACAGACTATTTGAGAAAACATTTTCCTTTTTTTGTGTGTTGAGACAAGACTCTTGCTCTGTCACCTGCACTGCAGTGGCGTGCCGTCAGCCTAGATCACTACAACCTCAGACTCCTGGGCTCAAGCGATCCTCCTGCCTCAGCGTCCCGAGTAGCTGGGACTACAGGCACCACCACACTGGGCTAATTTTTCTACTTTTAGTAGAGACGGGGTCTCACTCTTGCTCAGGCTGGTCTCAAACTCCTGAGCTCAAGGGATCCTCCCTCCTCGGCATCCCAGAGTGCTAGGATCACAGGCGTGAGCCACTGCGCCCGGCCTTTAGATAACATTTGCGTTTTTCTTTTTTTTTCCTAGGAGACCAGTACAGTGATGACGACATCTTCTAAGGGAAAGACGATGTGAACACGGGGCAGTTTCCTGCTGCTGATCGCACACGGTCCACGCGCTGCGCCTGCCGAGAGCTCAAGGCTTCTCGACCCCCGTGTGCAGTGGTGCGGCGCAGGCCCCGCGCAGGCTCCGCACCGGGGGTGGGCCGCCCCCACTCACCTAAGGAGCTGTAGGAGGAGGCAGAGGAGCCCAGTGCGGCCGGCTCCGAGCGGAGGGGTGGCGGCTGCTGGGGGGGCGTCATGGCCGTGGAGACTGGCGGCCCCGGCAGGGACTGGGACAGCGAGCTGAGCGGCGAGGCAGACAGGGAGGACGAGGAGTGCAAGGACGGCGAGCGGGCCAGCGAGCCTGGGATGGTGACAGGCGCCGAGCCTGCCAGCGACCTCGGGCCTGTGTGGGTGGGAGGCCGGTGAGCGGGCGCTAGCTGCTTCCCCGAGACGCCCCGAGCCGAGCGGCAGCAGCCGCAGAAGAGGGACCTGGGATGCCGGGGGCACGGGGGCGGGGCGTGGGCGTGTGAAGGGGGCCAGGCCTGGGCCGGCAGCTGCCCTGACATCGGGGTGTGGCTGGCGGGCCCCCGCAGCCTCGCCCCACACTGCTCAGCCGCTGGCACGTGCTCCCCACCCTTCAGGGCCCCGAAATGGTCCATTTACTTTCTTGTTTTTGAGACAGAGTCTCACTCTGTTGTCCAGGCTAGAGTGAGTGCCGTGGCGTCAGCCTAGCTCACAGCAACCTCAAACTGCTGGGCTCAAGCAATCCTGCTGCCTCAGCCTCCCGAGTAGCTGGGACTACAGGCATGCGCCACCATGCCCGGCTAATTTTTTCTATGTATTTTTAGTCGGCCAATTTGTTTCTATTTTTACTAGAGATGGGGTCTCACTCTTGCTCAGGCTGGTCTCGAACTCCTGAGCTCGAGCAGTCCTCCCACCTCGGCCTCCCAGAGTGCTAGGATGACAGGCGTGACCCACCGCGCCCGGCCCAGTCCATTTACTTTCAAATCAGGAAGAAAAGATGATTCTTCAGGTTAAAGGGGAAGATACAGCACATGGCATTAACCCAACCGTCTATACGAGGCGCGGTGGTTGAAACGCGGGTTCCTGCACCCCTCAAATGCCGTGTGTCCCTGCAGGTCTCCGATGGAGGAGACCAAGGAAGAGTGGGGGTGCCCTGCGCGGAAAGGAGGGGACCCTCCCACCCCTAGACCCCCCAGCGCTAAGGAGCGCACAGGCCTTCCGCACCCTACCTGCTGGCCCGAGGTCACGTGCGTCACGCTCCTCTAGGTCCTTCTCCAGGGACGTGATGTCCACGCTGCTGAGATGAAGGTCCCGCGCAGGACCTGGGGAACAGCCTCAGCTCAGGGCAGCCCCATCGCCCAGCAATGACAGAGCCAGAGGTGCTGGGCCTTCAAACGAGCCCCCTGCCAGCCTCCTGCAGTCAGAGAGGCCAGTTCTTCTCCAGAACTGAGGTGTCCGGGCCGCACCCCCACCCCCGCACACAGCTCTGGTATCAAATTTGACCGGGTGCGGTGGCTCACGCCTGTAATCCCAGCACTCTGGGAGGCCGAGGCAGGAGGCTCACTCAAGGTCAGGAGTTCAAAACCAGCCTGAGCAAGAGCGAGACCCCGTCTCTACTAAAAATAGAAACAAATTAATTGGCCAACTAAAAACATATAGAAAAAATTAGCCGGGCATGGTGGCGCATGCCTGTAGTCCCAGCTACTCGGGAGGCTAAGGCAGGAGGATCGCTTGAGCCCGGGAGTTGGAGGCTATAGAGAGCTGTGATGACACCACTGCACTCCAGCTGGGGTGACAGAGCAAGACCCTGTCTCAAAGACAAAAAGCCTGACCAAGTGAACATACTTGACCACAAAAAACTTCTCCACGAGGCTGACTTTGATCGGCAAGTGGGCGCGCAGGCGATTTTATGCCGAGCACCAGGATGACAATCCCTCAATCCAGGACGGCAGGACACACGACCCACACGCTGGGACGGAACCTCACAGCACAGACGCCCCCCCGGCCGAGACGCAGCTGACGCTGTTGAGCCCGCCCCCGGCACCGAGTTCGGTCTTGCCCTCTGGCCTCCTCGTCCAGCCCTGCCCCCATGGCAGGACCCTGGTGTGGCCCGTGAGGGTTCCTGGACCTCAGGCCCCACCCAAAACGGGCCCAGCGAGACAGCCTGGGAACAGCTGGAGGACAGAGAGGCAAGCGTGCGGGGGGAGGCTTTGGCAGGAGCGGGGACGGCTGACGCAGAAAAGCCGAGGCCAGGGACAACTAACGGACGTCACAGAAGGACAGGGACAGGAGCCCGCTGCTGCCGGGGGCGCTGCTGCCTTCAGCAGGACCAGCAGGAAACGCGGCTGGCGGAGCACAGCTGTAGCGAGGGGCTCGGTCCCGTCGCTCGCGGCTCTGCAGGGGCACCGTGCAGCGCCAGTCCCGGTCAGCCCCGAGTGGCCCAGCCGCCCCGTCCTTCCCCAGCCAGGGCCCGAGGACCTGTCAGCTCCGCTCGGCCTGGGGGGACCACGAGCCAACCGTGGGGAGCATGCCTCACCCCATGCTGGGCGCGGGGCGGCCCCACCTGGAGGGGCCAGTGCGATTCCTGCCCCCCAGCGTGACTCCCAGACCCCGCCCAGCCCTCACTGGCTCCTCGGGAGAACCTCAGGGCACGGAGGCTGCTGAGCCGCCCTAGAGCTAACGGCCCTCCCGCTGGCACCACGGCGCCTGTGGGCCAGGGCCAGGCACTGGGAGGATGCAGCGGTGCCCGGGATCTGGGCTGGCGCACGGAAGGAGGGCCAGCCCCGCACGGCGGAACCTCTCGAATGAAGCTCTGGAAGAAGTTCCAAGGTCTCATCCGGGAAGGAGATGATGGCAGGGAGGCCGCAGGCCGAGGCCTCGCGTGGGCGTTCCCTGCTCCTGGTGTTCCAGGGCCTTTCCCGCAGTGGCTGCCTCACGTCACGTGGGACACTGGAGGCAACACTGGAGGAACCGGGGTGTTGGTGTCCGGCCGCCGAGCACCCAAGGACACGCTGGGCGGCACTGAATGACAGAAACGTGCCCTCCCGCAGCTCTGGAGGGTGCACTCCCTGCAGAAGCTCTTCCGGAGGGTTCTGCCTCCCTCCCCCACCGTCCGTGGCTCCCACGGCAGGGTTCCTGGCTGGTCTCTCCAGTCCCTGCAACTGTATTCACGTGGCCGCCCCCCATGTCCGAGTCCACACTTCTCGTAAGGTTACCAGCCCCTGGACCGGGCCACGACGCTGGCCTCATCCTAAGGACATCTGCGGAGTCCCTGCACTGCCCCTCATCCACGGGGACGCCTCCCAGGGCCCCCAGCGACTGCCCGAAACTGCGGATAGTACTGAACCCTGAATATTTTGTTTTTTCTACACATACGTCCCTATGATGGGTTTAGTTTGTAAGCAAGGCACGGCAAAAGCCCAACAATAAGTAACAACACAGAACGACGACAACAGACTACAATAAAGTTAAGTGAACGTGGTCGCTCTCGTTTGAAACATCTCATCCTGCCGTCCTTCCTCCCTCCCGCGTTTTCTGACCTCAGTTTCTGGATAGCGGAAACCAGGAAAAGCAAAACTTCAGATGGGGCCTACTGCGTTCCCACCGGTGCCAGGGCTTAGGGCTCAGACACAGCTTGTGGGGGACACCAGGCAACACCCCCCGTGCCCTGCCCGGGCCCCACAGGACTCTGCCCGTGCTATGGAGCCCTCCTCGGCCCACCTGCCCTCTGCTCCCCCCCCGCTCCCCCACAGCTGTTCTCTGCGGTCCCCGCCCAGGTCTGTCCACAGCCCTGACCTGTGGCCTGAACCACCGCTGGTCAGAGGCAGCCAGTTCTCCCTCCCCGGCCCACCCCTCTGCGTCCCACCAGCCTCTCCTATGGCCGGGTCCACGGTGGCTCCGCAGCCCTGACCGGTGCCCTGGGCCCAGCACGGACCACATCCCTTCCTCCAGCGAGGTCCCCAGACTGCACGCACCGCAGGGACCCTGGGCAGAACCCTGACGGGACTCGCTCCCCTCCTCCTCCCTAACCCACGCCAGCAGAGGCCAAGCCCAGCCCTTGCAACATCCCCGAGTGACCTCTCCACAAGGACAACTCTGCTGTGTCCTGCATGTGCTGGGCACGGCGTCCTGGTGGGGCTCCCTCCCAGCGCCTGCCCTGCCACATGCCGTGGGCTCCGCCTGGCACGGCTTCCGGGGCTGAACACGGGGCGGGCTCGAGCCCACCTTCCCGTGTGCTGTGGTGGGTCCTTGCCCCAGATGTGCTCCTCGGCCGGGCCTGGAAACCTGGACTTGCCCTGGGGCCAGGATGGGGGCCCCTTCCAAGCTCACAGCGATCCAGCAACTCTCTGTGGAGAGCAAAGGCGCAAAGGAGCCTAGATGCAGGAGGCTTGTGTCCCAGGCTGTGACTCGAGCGCCAGTGCTCCTGCCTGCCGCTGCCCTGTCCCTGCCCCGCCAGGTGCAGGCCCCCAGGGGGCCAGGCCGCAGTCAGCCTCACCTGACCAACCACAGCGCTTGGCCCTTTAGAAGCACCAGGGCAGCCTAACTGGGACAGATGCGCCTGAACCCCAGCCTGGGAAGAGCCCTGGAGAGGCATGGGGAGCCCCGCACCCACCTGGGTCCCCAGCCCTATTTCAGAGCGCGTGCCTGGGAAGCGCAAGGGGAGCCCTTGATCCAAAGGGGGAGAGTCTCCGGAGGCCCCAGCACCCCTGGGGTGCCCTGGGGCGACAGCTGCTCCCGGGGCCGAGCCTCCCTCCTCCTACCTCACCGCGCCGCGCCCACCGTCAGGCCCAAGTCTCCCGAAACATTCTCAGAGGAAGAGCTGACTTTTAAACAGACACCCCAAATCTAGGTGAGCCCAATTACGTAAACCACGAGAGGCTGCGCTGTGCCGCCTGACCCAGAGCCAGGCTCGCGGGCCAGGAGCGCCTGGTGTTCCCAGAAACCCCGAGAAGCTGCTGAGTCAAGGCCTGGCTCGGGCGCCAGGGGTGACACAGCACATTCGGCCGCTGCTCCCCCGGGGTCGGGGACAAACGGGGACAAGCCTCACAAACAGTACTGCATCAGAGCCTGGACGGGGAACCCCCTAGCCGCCACGCCGGTAAAGCGCACGCCCGGTGCCAGGCTGTCCGCCGCGAGGGGCGGGGAAGCCCCGGCAAACCCGCTCACCTGCGCGTGCGGCTCCAGGTGGTGCCGCAGGCCACTCGCGGCCTGAAGGAGCAAGAGCCCAGGCGGAGGGCGACAGCTGCCCCGCGGGACGCCCTCCCTGAGCACCCGAGAGCCCCGCCGGAGACAGGTTCCTCGTTCCCCAACCCGGGAAACCCAGAACCGACCTCGTGGCTGCCACCCCTGGCTCTGGGATGCGGCGCTGCAGACTGGCAGGAGGCGCACATGGGGGGTCCGTACCTGGGGGGTCCGTACCTGGGAGGGCGCACCTGGGAGGGCGCACCTGGGGGGGCGCACCTGGGGGGGCGCACCTGGGGGGGGCGCACCTGGGAAGGACGCACGTAGGGGAGAACAGCCGAGTCCAAAGCGCCGAATAACGAAGACCCGCACCTTGAAGGCTTAGGGCTGACGAGCGCGCACGGTCCGCGGATGCTGACTCACGGTGCGCGCCCGGCCCCGCCGCCGCGGATTCAAACCCGGCCGGGCCCCGCCCCCAACCAGCCCCGCTCCGCGCTGGCCCCGCCCCAGTCCCACCCCCACTCCGCCCCGCCCCGCGCTGGCCTTGCCCCCAACCAACCTCACTCTGGTCCAGCCCCCGCGCTGGCCACGCCCCCCGCTCGGCTTCCTCGGGGACCCCGCCCGGCCCAAGGTGGGGCGCGCCGTGTCGCTGCACCAGCACCTGTCCTGCGCCTGCGCCGGGCGAGCCGGCGTCCCGGGGCTGCTCGGCCCAGCTGACACTCAGGCAGCACGGGGAACGCTCGCTGGACCCAGCACCCTTTCGTGCAGGAGGTAGAGGGGTCTTCGCACTGGAGCCGCACCGCGGCCCGGCTACCCCAGCAATGCCCACCTGCACTGGTAGGAAGCAACCAGCGGCAACAGGAGGAACTCAGGGACGCGCTCCCGCCCCTGCCCCTGCCCCAGCCCCAAGCCCCTCTCCTCCTCCCTCTGCTCCCGGCCGCCCCCCCCCCCATGAGTTTGCTTACCGAGCTCATCCCGGGGTGGCCGGGAGCATAGTGACTACTATTTTAACCTAAAACCTAATACGCAGTGGAAGGTGAAAAAACATGCCGTCTATCCAATGGTCCCGAAGTGACTCCAGATCCATCAAACACAGAATCAGTCTGGAACGAGCGCCTGTACTGCAGCTTACTCACTGTTCTCATCCATGCTTCAGTGATAACATAACCTAGGGGAAACTGTACCACCAGGAAAACACGGCCCTGTCCTGCCGCCTCACCCCAAACCCTGCAGAACAGCTACCAAGACAAGCGGGCAGAGAAGGGCCACGGGGCCGGCCGTGTGCTCAGACTGGCCGTGGCAGGAAGGCAGCCAGCCGCTGGGCTCTCGCTGGAGCAGCACCTCACCCAGGACTGCAGGGAGCGGTCGGGGGAAACAGGCAGAATGGATTTCATGGCAAAAGCTCCTGATTCGTAGACCCCTGTCTGTAAAGAAAGGCAACAACCCACCTCCTCACGTCCCAGGGGATTCAGGAAATAGTTAAGTCAATGACAGCACGAGGTCACTTCCAGGTTTCTCAGGCTGGGGAATTAGTGACGTGCACTTCTTTAGGAAGCTGCACTTCCAGGCCAGCGTGGTGGCTCATGCCTATAATCCCACCACTCTGGGAGGCCGAGGCCCAAGGACTGCCTGAGCTCAGAAGTTGGAGACCAGATTGAGCAAGAGAGAGACCCTGTCTCTACAAAAAATAGGGGAAACATTAGCTGGGCAACTAAAAATGCTGGGCATGGTGGTATGCATCTGTAGTCCCAGTTACTGGGGAGGCTGAGGCAGGAGGATCGCTTGAGCCCAGGAGTTGGAGGTTGCAGTGAGCTATGATCATGCCACTGCATTCTAGCCCAGGCAACTCTGTCTCAAAAATTTAAAAAAGCTCCTCCAGATACCCAGTGAGGTGGACTAGACCTACTAAAACAGGCTGAGGTCACGCCGCAGATACTAAGTATCAGCTGGAAAAATACCTGCAAACAGCTCACGGCTGTATCTGCAGGGCCCAGCCGTGCCCGCAAAGCACCTGGGCACCGAGTCCCACTTCTCACTCGGGAGCAGACTCAGGCAGTCTTGCCGATTTGGGGCAGGGACTTCATTTTCCTGAATGCTTTTCTGTCATGCTCGAATTCCACCATTACCACTTTCCTATTGAGAAAGGTGAACTTTATTTAAAAAACAGAATTTGTGCTTATCTGTAGGAAAATAAAATCCCAAGACATGCAGTTCAGGCCCATGGCTTTTCAGTGCACGTCCCGGCGGGAGGAGAGGAGGCCTCTCCATGCACCCGTGCTCCCCGCTGACTGTCCGGCAGGGACGTGCGAACGGAGGCACCAGCCGGTTTACAACAGCGATTCCACGTGACAGCTAACATGTTCGATTCCTGAGACCGCTAGAGGAACAACACACTTTCCCCCAATTTCAGGCTGAAATAAAATACACTTGGGTTTGTTCCTGTGCACGAGGAAACACACCACCCGGGAAGGACTTTCAATGTCCAGAAACTGCCATTTAGAGCAAAGCCCTAACGGAGCCACCCGACGTGCATGTTCACTCCCGCCAGGAGGTTTTCAAAACAGAGGAGAGGGCGAAGAGGGAGAGGTCTGAGCCCTGCCCTGGACCCAGCGGAGACCTCCAGGCCAGGGCGGGGCTGCCCTCGGGAGGGAGCAGGCACCGGGGCAGCTCACAGACAGGGGCGTCCCAGCACCTGCTGGCGCACGGCACCTGGGCCCAGCGCAGGGAGGCGGCGGGTCCATCGTGCATCGGCCCCCTGCGATCCGCCCATGGCTTCCCCAGGGAGGTCAAGCCCCGAGTCTAGAGGGTTCTTCAGACGAAATGGACATGCGCCCGAGGCCGTGAGGGGTTTGCCTGCCGGGCTGGGAAGGTCGGGGTGCTTCGGGGAAGGGACCCCTTGAAGAACGGAAGGTGGGCATCTGCCCGAGAGGAACGGCGCTGAGCAGGGCCGCCGGCCACCCAGGGGCAGACAGGCCTTCCCCGGGCCCCGCTGTCGGGACAGACACAGGCCAGGTTGGCCGGCTCTGGGTGTCCTGGAACACGGGACTTCCGAGTGTCCCACCCCTCACCAAGCGCCCTTGCAAGCAGAGCCCCCGACCCCCCCCCCCCCGGGTGCCATGGTGTCCTCCACCCCCAGACGTGGCCTCTGCCCCCACCTGGGGGCCATGGTGTCCTCCACCCCCAGACGCGGCCTCTGCCGGGCGGGAAGGGGCCGAGTGCGCCGCAGCCCCAGCGCTGTCTTGCCCGCCAGCTCTGCCCGCCTGCCCCACCCTGCACTTCTGCAAGGACATGGCCGCAGCCCTGGGCTCCCGGCCCAGCTCTTGTCACGGGTCACCTGTCCCCCAACCCCAGCGGCTAAAGACCTCCCAACGCTGGCAGCTGTGCCCACCGGCTCCAGGGCCCATGCTGGCTCCCCTCCGCACCCTGTCACCGTCCCCCGGCTGAGGCGCCCTCGCTGGCCCCACAGCTCTGCGGCCTCCCCGCCCTGGCGGTCTCGGGGTGGGAAGGCGCTCGGGTGGCCTGGGCGGCTGGGGGCCCGTCACACAGCCCCCCAGCCCCTTGGCAGGCCAGGGCTCATTTCCACGACAACACACACAACAGAACCAAGGTGACGGGTGACCAAAAACACGCGTCTGGCTTTTCTACGAACACGGGCATTTTGCAATGTGTCCTGGAACAGAAAAGCCACTTCCGAGAAACGGGGGAGTGGAGAGTCGAGCGAGCAGGAGGAAGAGGAAGGCGCTGACTTACCTAGCACGGCCTCCACGGCGCTGCCAACGCCGGCAGGGCCCGGCGGGAGGGTGCGGGCGGGGAGGGCGGGCAGAGCGGTGGGGGAGGAGCTGCCCGAGCCCGCGCTGGACGCCAGGCTGGACGCCACACTGGAGCTCACGCTGGGAGCCAGCGGGTGGACCACGGCGAACACGGCCAGGTGGTTCTGTTCAAAGACACACAGACAGGTGAGCACGCGCGCCGCGCACGGAGGCGGCAACTGGAACCGGGGCAGAGACCAGAGGGCACGGCGGCCACCTCCCGCCCTGGGCGAGACCCAAGGGGCGCCATCCCAACACTGCAAGGGGACCTTGGCTGTCTCTGGCACGCGACAGGCAGGGTCAGCTCAGCCGCACAAGCAGAAGGAACACGCGGCTAGAGAGCGTCTCCTGAGTTTCTCCGCGGAAAATGATTTTCAAAAGCGGACGTCTGCCAGGAAACATCGATCCAGCGGTGCAGACAGAGGTGTCAGAAGCCAGGGGCCAGGGGCCAGGCACGGTGGCTCACGCCTGTAATCCTAGCACTCTGGGAGGCCGAGGCGGGTGGATTGCTCAAGGTCAGGAGTTTGAAACCAGCCTGAGCAAGAGCGAGACCCCCATCTCTACTAAAAATAGAAAGAAATTAATTGGCCAACTAAAAATATATACAAAAAATTAGCCGGGCATGGTGGCGCATGCCTGTAGTCCCAGCTACTCGGGAGGCTGAGGCAGGAGGATCACTCAAACCCACCAGTTTGAGGCTGCAGTGAGCTGAGGCCACGGCACTCTAGCCCAGGTGACAGAGCAAGACCCTGTCTCAAGAAAAATAAAAGAACTTTATACTGAAATACGTTTGGAGTTGAAACAGTGTAGCATCTTGAATTTGCTACAAAGTAACACAGGAATCCTCCACTCGGGCGGGAGGCGCAACAAGGCAGACGTTGGGGGAGGGTCTGTCAGCCTAAGGGAAACCGCCCACCCTAGAAACGCCGACGTGCGTCCCTAAGGCAGGGGTCCTCAAACTTTTCAAACAGGAGCCAGTTCACTGTCCGTCAGACCGTTGGAGAGTGTGCACTGTGGGCCCGGGTCGAGTCGGCTGGGAAGCAGGACAGGCAGCAGCGGCAAAAACACCCAGCGGGCGGGATAAACGTCCAAGGCGGGCCGCAGTTTGAGGACGCCTGTCCTAAGGGACAGAGCCTGGCGCAGACTGGTTCCTCCCGAACAGTTCCTGGCCCAGGCTCCTCCTCCCCCCTCGGCGTCGCTCTGGGTGACAGATCAGCTCTTCGCTCCTGCACCGAGTGCACAGAGCCCGAGACTGACCTGGGCACCGGTCCCCAGGGCCCGGGAGGGAGCTGCCGCCCGCGCTGCCCCGTGCAGGTTCCAGACGGGCCGCCTATGCACGCTGCCCACCCACCACCCTGCTCTTCTCTCCAGGGAGTCAGCAATGGCAGTGACGCCTGTGCCCGGGCTGGGTGGCCCACCCGCAGCGCCCAGCTCAGCCCTGTGGACCCCCAGCCCGGAGCCCCAGGCCAGGCCCCGGCACCACGGCTGCTGGAAGCCCCACGCTCTAAAGGAGAAGCCCGGAAATGCGACAGGATGAGTCGGGGCCGCCCCCATCTCAGGGAAAACCTGCCCCGAGCTGCTTCTGTCCCTGCCGGGGCCCTGGTGGCTCTGGGCAGGGGCGGGCGGGGCCTCCGGAATGGCGGGGCCACTGGACGGGACCGGGAAGGGCTCCCGACGGGCACCTGACTTGAGACCCGGAAGGTCAGAGGACAGACCTTCTCTCCCAGCAGAGGACAGGGCCACCGGGCCTCGGGCCGAGGAGACCAGTCCCGAGTGAGGAGTCAGCGAGCAGTGGCTGCGTCTGGCAGCCGTGACTCCAAATCAACAGCCTGTGGGGCTCGGCCCACCCACGGGGGCTGTGGGCGCGGCACAGGCCCGTGTCGCTGGGGGTCCAGGTGGGGCGCAGCCCGACAGACGAGCCGACCCTGCCCGCCAAGGACAACCTGGACGCCCCTCCTCACCAGTCACCGAGAGGCCGCCGTCCCGGTCACGGGCAGCACCGCCCACCCCTCTGCATCCCAGCCGGGCCTGGGTCCGGCTCCAGAACCTCGCCAGGGCCGACGCCTCTTCCCGGATAAGGGGGAGACTGTCGCCCTCAGAGGTCCTGGGCGGCTGAGAGTCGGCTGCAGTTCTCGGTGCCAGAGCAGGTCCTGCCGCACCGTCGGAGGGGGACCCGTCACCGTCACGTCTGCGTCTTTATTTTTTTTTTTGAGACAGAGTCTCACTCTGTTGCCCGGCTACAGTGAGTGCCGTGGCGTCAGCCTAGCTCACAGCAACCTCAGACTCCTGGGCTCAAGCAATCCTCCTGCCTCAGCCTCCCGAGTAGCTGGGACTACAGGCATGCACCACCATGCCCGGCTAATTTTTTCTATTTTTAGTTGTCCAATTAATTTCTTTCTATTTACAGTAGAGACGGGGGTCTTGCTCTTGCTCAGGCTGGTCTTGAACTCCTGACCTTGAGCGATCCTCCTGCCTTAGCCTCCCAGGGTGCTAGGATGACAGGCGTGAGCCGCCACGCCCGGCCGCCTCTGCGTCTTTAAAGCAGAGCCCAGGACGCAGAGAGCCCGGCAGCGAGGCACGGCGAGGACGCCCAGCCGCACCCCCCCCACCCCCGGGGCTCCGGTCCGAGGGCCGTGACCGGGCCAGACCCTGCGCTCAGACGGGCTCTCCAGCTCCCCAAGGCACAGCCTAGGCCAGGGCGAGTGGCAGCCTGGAGGCCGAGACCCCAACGCGGCCCCTGGACGCCCCCTCTTCCCCGCGCCTGTGCGGGGGCAGCTCCGCACTGGGGTCTCCCGCTCGGTGCCACAAACTGAGAGGGACGGAGGAGGAAGCCTCCGGTCTGAGAGGGCCCCGAGCCCCGCAGGACCGTGCCGGGGAGCCGGCCAGGGTGGGGAACGTGTGACCTCATCCCCGAAATCATCGCACCGGAAAAAGACGCCCGTGAAGGACACGCGCTTCACCCCTCGGCCACGACGGCCGCAGATGGGTCACTTGTGGGGTCCCCACCAGCAGGCAGGGGACACAGCGAGGCGGGCCTGAGGGGCACCAGGCCCCGGCGACACCAGCGCTGTCTGCCTGGTTTCTTTCTCTCTCTCTTCACACGACATGCGTGACGTAAAATCTGCCGTTTTAGCCATTTCTGAGTGCACAGTTCTGTGGCACTAAGTCCAACGCTTCTACACTGCGGCACAGCCGTCACCACCACCTGTCTCCAGAACTTTCTTCCCGAACTGCCACTCTGTCCCCGTTAAACACGGACCTCCTGCAGCCCCGGCCCCGCAGCCACGGGCGGCCTTCCTTTTCTGTGGCCTTTGGCCTCTCTGGGCCCCGTGGACGCAGACGGCCGTGTCTGCACGGCTAGCAGACATCTCTGCTGCGAACGAACCGCGTCTTGCCCCGGTCGGGGTCTGTGAGGACGTGAAGGTGGCCCTAGGTGACTGTCGTCCTTGAAAGGAGACGAGACACCAGGGCGTCCTCGTACAGAGGCAAGAGCCCGAGAGACCCCGGGTGGCACAAGCTGAGGACAGAGGCCAGGGAGGGACCGGCCCTGGGGCACCCGAGCCAGGGAGGAAACCGAGTCGTCCCAGCCTCCGGCCTGTGGCTTCGCTGTGGCGCCTGAGGGCAACCAGGGGCCTCGCTCCCCCTGGGAGAAAACGTCAGGAGGTTTTGGTTTTGTCGTTTCCAGAGTAGGACACAAAGGTTTTCAAACACTGAACAGAGACACGGCATAAGTTGAAAGTGATTATACAACGAACGGCATCAACCAGGTGACCTTGTGGGTCAAGGGTGAGAGCAGCCAAGGACGCGTGAAAACACCGCATGGGCGCACAGACGATGGGGCCTCGGGGGTCGGTACCTGCTGGTCCTGCCCGCCAGCTCTCTGGCCGCCGTCCGCAGGCGAGTCTCTCTGCTTTGCCTGCAACAGAAGAAATGCTCACGTCGGGGAAAAGAGCAGGGAGAAAATGTCAATTAAAAATACACATAAAGGAGTTCGAGACCAGCCTGAGCAAGAGCGAGACCCCGTCTCTACTATAAATAGAAAGAAATTAATTGGCCAACTAATATATATAGAAAAAATTAGCCGGGCATGGTGGTGCATGCCTGTAGTCCCAGCTACTCGGGAGGCTGAGGCAGCAGGATTGCTTGAGCCCAGGAGTTTGAGGTTGCTGTGAGCTAGGCTGACGCCACGGCACTCACTCTAGCCTGGGCAATAAAGTGAGACTCTGTCTCAAAAAAAAAAAAATAATAATAATAATACACATAAAGGGCCGGGCGCGGTGGCTCACGCCTGTAATCCTAGCACTCTGGGAGGCCAAGGCGGGCAGATTGCTTGAGGTCAGGAGTTCGAAACCAGCCTGAGCAAGAGCAAGACCCAGTCTCTACTATAAATAGAAAGAAATTAATTGGCCAACTAACACATATAG
>VSMD01001840.1:0-108483 GCA_008750895.1 Mirza zaza | reverse complement strand
AGCTTTATCAAAGATTAGATTGCTGTATACTGATGGTTTCATCTCTGGTATCTCAGATCTATTCCAGATATCTATGCTTCTGTTCTTGTGCCAGTACCAGGCTGATTTAACTATTATTGCTTTATAGTACAGCTTGAAGTCAGGAAGACTGATGCCTCCCAGTTTGTTCTTTTTATTTAAGATTGTTTTGGCTATACGAGGTTTTTTCTGGTTCCATACAAAGTGAAGAATTATTTTTTCTAGATCTGTAAAGAATGCTGATGGTATTTTGATGGGGATTGCATTGATTCTGTAGATCACTTTAGGTAATATTGACATTTTAACTATATTGATTCTACCAATCCATGAACAAGGTAGATTTTTCCATCTGTTTAAATCTTCTGCAATTTCTTTTTTTAGTGTTTCATAGTTCTCCTTGTATAAATCTTTTATATCTTTCATTAAGAATACCCCTAGATGTTTAATTTTCTTTGGGGCTATAGTAAAGGGTATTGCGTTTTTGATTTGAGTTTCTGCCTGATGGTTCTTGGCATATATGAATGCTTCTGATTTGTGTATATTGATTTTATAACCTGAAACTTTACCAAATTCGGTTATCAAGTCTAGGAAAAAAAAAACTTTTGATACATAATATTTGCATAGAATGGTGTAGTGATCAGTTCAGGGCATTTAGGGATATCACAGTTCTTCAAGCTCTGTAATTGTGCCTAATTTTTATAATCACTCATTTTTAAAAATAATGTCTTGGCAGGGTGCGGTGGCTCATGCCTGTAATCCTAGCACTCTGGGAGGCCGAGGTGGGCGTATCGCTCAAGGTCAGGAGTTCAAAACCAGCCTGAGCAAGAGTGAGACCCCTTCTTTACTAAAAATAGGAAGAAGTTAATTGGCCTACTAAAAGTATATAGAAACAATTAGCCGGGCATGGTGATCATGCCTGTAGTCCCAGCTACTTGGGAGGCTGAGGTAATAGGATTGCTTGAGCCCGGGAATTTGAGGTTGCTGTGAGCTAGGCTGACGTCATGGCACTCTAGCCCGGGCAACAGAGTGAGACTCTGTCTCAAAACAAATAAAAATAAATAAAAATAAAAATAATGTCTAGAGTGATATAGATTTTCTCTCCTAGAATTGCTCTGAGGAGGAATATAAACACGTTTTTCCAGTCTCTGAAGAATGAAAGAAGGTTCCACAATGGAGATGTGATTTAACCTAGCTTGTAGAGATTAAAGAATATCAAGGGTTTTGAGCAAAGGAAACAGCACCAATGCAACAGTGGATTAGCAGGAAAAGTAGGGCTTTATATTCTCAAGTGAGATCCGGGGAAATATCTTAAGATGGGGCTAGGAATATAACTTGAAAGCAGCTTCTCATGTGCAGTTCTTGGCACTTAGAAAGCATTTGGTGAATGCTTTCTACAATCAATTATTTCAATCAATCAATCATGAATGGATCTCAGGCTTCAACCCAATCTCACCCAGTTAACATGTGGTCCTTTGAGTGACTCATGCTGGGAAGCATTCATGCATACAAATGCACATTTTAGGTGCATAATTTTGGTGGCATGAATTGTCCCTAGGGAAGAGATTTGTGCATTACTCCTTGGGAACAAGTCCCAAAGCTCTGAATCTTGGCAGTGCTTGGAGACTGAAGAGTAGATCGCCAGGGGATTTTTAGGGGCAGGTGAGGTCTTACGGCTTCCTTAACAAAGAGCCACAAACCGGGTGTCTTCAAGCAATGCAAAATTATTGTCTTATTTAATTTTGGAAGCCAGAAGTTTAAAAGCAAGATATTGCCAGGGGTGAGGTTCCTGTGGAGGGTCTGCCTCTGTCCTGGCCTCTGGTCGTGGCCGGCCATCCCAGGCGTCACTCTGACCTCTGGCTCTTCATCCTGTGGTGTTATATCGGCATGTCTCTGTCTCCACACGGCAATCTTCTTACAAAAGCATCAGTCTTCCTGGGCCCAGGACCTACGCTACTCCAGGATGACCTCATCCTAAACTAATTACATCTGAAATGACCCTGCTTCCAAATGAGGTCGCATTCTGAGAGACTGGAGCTTAGGACTCTGATATATTTTAGGGAAGGGGGTGAGGACACCATTTGATCCATAACAAGGAAGACACAATCCACATATCTTTGTAAATAACATCCATCAGTTTGGGGAAATCACAAACAGTGCCAAGGTCTCCAAATAGGCATGTGGATGACCTTGCTATTAATGGAAATAGAGATCATCAGAGAAAACATGTGTATGGAACCCACTGGGTTTATCGTGCCCAGAATTTTTGAGGGGTGTCTGGCAACCAGGAGTTGGATCCAACAGGAATTCCAGAGCTGTTTGTGATCTGGTCAATATAATAATCTTATGTCTTCCATCAAGTGATTATTGCACTGTGCAAGTGTAGAAAGAGAACGTAGATTGTTTTATGTGCCAATATGCAAAAATTTCCAAGATGCATTGATATTTGACAAATGCAATGTTCATAACGATGTGTATAGTCTATTAATATATATGCCAGATAATACTGTAAGTAGAATGTGAATATATAGACTTCCTTGTCTATTCGTACAGTATCCTGGTATGGGCCAGGCATGGTGGCTCACGCCTGTAATCCTAGCACTCTGGGAGGCTGAGGCCAGAGAATCACTCAAGGTCAGGAGTTTGAGACCAGTCTGAGCAAGAGTGAGACCCCATCTCTACTAAAAATAGAAAGAAATTAGCAAGACAATAAAAATACATAGAAAAAAATTAGCTGGGCATAGTGGCGCATGCCTGTAGTCCCAGCTACTCGGGAGGCTGAGGCAGGAGGATCACTTGAGCCCAGGAGTTTGAGGTTGCTGTGAGCTAGGCTGACGCCACAGCACTCTAGCCCGGGCAACAGAGTGAGACTCTGTTTCAAAAAAAAAAAAAAATCCTAGGATGGCAAATAAAAGAAGACAGTGTAAATGTGGAGAGGAGACATGAGACAGGCACTTGGATCCTTGGAACTCAGTAGTGTTTTTGTAGTATTCATTATTTTAAATTAATAGTTGGCTTGCATATGAGTATTGACACTGTATGCATTTGTGTGCTTGTCTCATTGAATCTTTGCCCTGAGCCTGTGGGCATAGCATGCTGTACTGATTTGTAGAAAGGCACTGAAATACACTAACACAGAAGGTGGGCAGGTGGGGAACACCTTCCGTATTCTTACATACACTCTTTGAAGTCTGTGATGCTCACTTAGAGCCTAATCTTACGCCGTGGGAAAGTCTCATATGGAAGGAGGGGCAACAGGTGCATTTCTGGATGTAGCATCCGGCCGTGCAAAGTAACGAAGACAGCAGAGGCAGAAATACGCTGGGAAATAATGTTGCTTGTGCGGGTAACAGCTCACAAGCTGCAAGCAGTTCTTTGCTAGCTCCTTTATTTAATGATCCGAGTTGCTCTAGACATGCAAGAAGAAATGGAGATTACCACGTCCCGTTGGGAAGCAGAGATCCCTCACCTTCCAATTTTATAGCACATTGGTTTTCAGCCAGGACTGTCTGTGTGATACTGGACTTTAAAGAAATCATTTATCTCCGAAGTTCTTCCCTCAGGGCGAGTCCATGGCTGGAGAGAGCCTGGCCCCGCAGTCTCCACCGCCCCTGGAAGGAATCTTTATAGTAAATGCCATTCAAGGAGATGTTTGCCAACTTCCTAAGCAAATGCTCAGTGCAAGCGTGACCACGACTCCGGCGAAATAGAGCCTTAAACACAAACCCTGTCCCTTCGCTGTTGTGAGTTAGGGGAGGAAAGAAAAAATAACTTGGACTGAGTTTGGTGAATAGGTGGTGCGTCTAATTTCTAATTCTGCAAAGTGCCTGAATTAAAAACCCTATTCCCTTCAGCAGCGTTCTTCCACCGTCAGGGACTGACGTTCCCAGGGTTAGGGTTTCTCACGGTGGTATTACTTATGTCCTTAAAATATGAAGTCTTGCACAGCAGGAAAATAAGGGATATAAAAGATTTATACCACATCTATAAGAGGATACCAAATTCCCCCCACTCGTTTGTGGATATGAATTGCAGCTTCCTAAGAAGTTTGAAAGGTATATGCAATATAAATTAGACTTCTTCGAAACTGTGATTATTATCCCAATTGGATGGCAAGGGAGTGAGAGGAGATTGCAAAGATATATATATATATATATATATATATATATATATATATATATATAGCAGGATATTTTTCAAAAATAAGTTAAATTTAAATTTATACAGACACACAAGATTCCATTTATAATTTAACTTAGGGAACACCCCTTGGCTTTCCAAAACACAAATTGGATAAATAGCCAGTTGTCTTAGCTTTTATATCATGATCTAGTTTATAAATAATCATCTTACACAGACATTAACCATGATTTATTGCTTTCGGTAGGTGAATCTTGGAATGAACCCAAAGCGTAAATGAATAAAACAAACAAGCAGGAACCCACCCTCCGGAATAGATGAGAGTGAATTGGTTTGTTTTCTTTGCTTCCCATTTTTGTGTGTTTTACTATTGCTGTTGCTGTTGTTGTTAGTTTATAAGACGTTGTGAACATTGTTGACTGCTTTTTTAGCTTTCAGCCTGGGTCCTCTGTTTCGTTCCCACACTCAGCCACTCCAGTGAGATCCATGTGCACTGCCCCACCGCTGTGGGTTTTAAAATTTTAATGTGAAAACTTGAATCAATTTGTATGCTGTACCAATTACTCTGTACATATTCGTTTATTTAAATTTTTTTCGAGTTCTCATCACATGGATGAATATCACTGGAGGTCATTTTCGTGTGAGAGCATTATATCTAAGTTGATCCATTCCCAAACAAGTGGATGTTATTTAAACGGGAGGAGTGTTACAAGAGACGCTCATAGCAGGGTGGTGCTGCAGGTTGAATTATGTCAACCTCAAAAAAGATTCGGTGATGTCTTAACCCTCAGGACTGGTGAACGTGCGTTTATTTGAAAATAGAGTCTTTGCAGAAGTAGTCAAGTTAAGTTTAGGTCATTAGGGTTGGCCCTAATCCCTAAGTAAAAGGGGATCAC
This sequence comes from Mirza zaza, assembly GCA_008750895.1. Classification (NCBI taxonomy): domain Eukaryota; kingdom Metazoa; phylum Chordata; class Mammalia; order Primates; family Cheirogaleidae; genus Mirza; species Mirza zaza. Next base: position 103,432 of record VSMD01001840.1, on the reverse strand, counting down.
TATTTTCCTTCAATCTTGCTAGCAATTTCTAGAGCTAGATTTCACTTTTTTTCTTATCCTTTCACCTATATTTTTAATTGACAAATAAAAAAATGTATATAGTATTTATAACGGATAAAATGATGTTTGTATTGTGAAATGGCTGAACCGTGCCTATTAACCTATGCATCGGCTGACGTACTGATTAGTTTTTTGTGGTGAGAACACTTAAAATCGTTGACTTTCTATGCCACATATTCCTAATTTATTCACCCACTGACAGGCACTTAGGTTGTTTCCGTACCTTGGCTATTGCGAATAGGGCCACAGTGACCTGGGAATGCAGCAGATATCTCTACAAGGAATAGATTTCATTTCCTTTGGGTACATATCGAGTAGCGAGCTGGCTGGATCATACGGTAGCTCTATATTAAAGAGCTCACATCTTCTTAATTACATGTATATAAATAAATTTGCCTTTCTGTCACTAGAGGGATACACATGTCTTTTCATAGATTTATTGGATGTTTCAATGTCATTATTAAGTAATTTACTTGTTCTCTTTAATGCGATTTCCTAGTTTGCCTATTTTTGAAGGTGAATTTAAAAAATTTTATGTATCATTCTTATATATTATTCCTTTCTGCCTTTATATCGTTTGCAAATTTCTGGTTTTCCAAATCTGTTGAAATAAGTAGTCTTTGACCATGCAGAAAATTTTATTTTGAAAACTGTTTTGTCATTCTTTCCTTTAAGATTTGGGCTTTTTTGCATCGTCTATGTAAAAATTCTCAAATTCATAAATGTTTAAAAAGATTTTTCAAGTTTGAGTAACTTCATGTAGATGCAATTTATTGTTGTGTTTATATTAGAGTTAGATATTTTCTTTTGCAAATGGAAGGCAATTGCTCCCACTTTTATTGAAATTCTATAATTTTATCATTCATTTATTATACTACCTCTCTCCATGAATGTCTCTGTACAATCACAGTCTAAGCTCTCAAGTTTTTTTTTTTTTTTTTTTGAGACAGGGTCTCACTCTGTTGCCCAGGCTAGAGTGCCGTGGCATCAGCCTAACTCACAGCAACCTCAAATTCTTGGGCTCAATCCATCCTCCTGCCTCAGCCTCCCGAGTAGCTGGGACTACAGGCATACGCCACCATGCCCGGCTATTTTTTTCTATATATTTTTAGTTGTCCACCTAATTTCTTTCTATTTTTAGTAGTGAAGGGATCTCACTCTTTCTCAGGCTGGTCTCCAACTCCCGAGCTCAAACGATCCTCTCTCCTTGGCCTCCCAGAGTGCTAGGATTACAGGCGTGAGCCACCACATCCAGCCAGCTCTCAAATTTTTAATTGTCTTTCTATTTTTGAAACAACTTGCACTGCATTCATTCACAAGTGCTTTGTAATGAATCTGGGATTTGTGATTAACTGCCAAGTTCCATTAAATATTTTTTTCTGATAAATTGCTTTTCTGCAGACACCTCTTTCTTCCATCCCATAAATTCTTTAGACTTGCCGTTAAATGATGGAGTCTTTTCTTGAAACTGGCATGGCCCTGGGGTCTCTTTTGGCTGGTTAAATATGGTGGAAGTGAAGCTGTGTAATTTCCCAAGATAGGACTCCAGACTCTTGCAGACTGGGTCTATGCCACTGTGAACATACCTTGGCATTCTGCTGCCATGTTGTAAGGAAGCTCAACCCACCACATGAGCAGAGATCTATATAGAGAATTGCCACAGCCTCTGACCAACTGGCCCACCTTTGCTTTCTGCCAACGATCTCCCTGCTGGACACATGAGTAAAGCCTTATTGGACCTCGTACCCCAGACAAGCCACTATACCATGCGATGAAATTAATACCCAAACTGTTACCATGGAGAACAGAAGAAACCCTTCCTTCCACCCTAGCTGAACCCAAACCCCTGAGCCACAGATCTGTGAGCAAATAGCACTGTTGTTTTTCAACCTCTGAATTTCGGGCTCCTGTGTGATACAGCAATTGATAACTAAAACTAAGCTATTTGAGACTTAATTGGATTTGCATCCCACTAATGTGTTTAGGATCAGGAGAGATTTGCCTCTAACTTATTGAATATTTCCGTCTGTGTTTGTGATATCATTCTCCCAAGAGACAGATTAATTTTTAGTGCCTCAGCCTTGACGTATAGAGTAATCTTATCAGCCAATTTCAGGAACCCTTTTGTTATTCTCATGATAAATTTCCTTGTTCTCATTCCTTTTGGGTTATTTTGGTTTATTATAGAGCTAATCTTCTTAAATATAATGGCAATACTGTATTTATATTTATAAGCAAATAGCCCTTTTTATTTTTTCTTACATTGTGAATATCAAGGGCCTTAACAGAGCATTGAGTAATAAAAGGTGATAATGAGAATCCCCATATGGTTGTTTTTTTTACTTTGAAAGGTATAAATATTTATATGAGTTTTTTAGGGTTTCAATATCACATTGTTGAAGATTTAGGAAAACTCACTGATGATTTTTAGATGAAGGGATTTTTGTAGAGAGATTCCATTTTCCTAATGGATACTTGTCTTTTGAGGGGTCTTTGTTCATGAACTCAAAACATTTTTTGGGGGGCATCTATTGTATCCTAAGACATTGGGATAGGTTGAGGAAAACCAACTAAAGTTCCTGCTTTCATGGGGCTTGTAAATATTGCATGTGTTGAACAGGTAAACCACGTGTCTGTTGTGAGTTGATGCTTGCTGTGGATAAAAGGAAAAGTGGATTGTGTAAGAGGGGGAAGATTTGGCTGGGGAAGGGATCCAGCCATCGTGTTAAAGAGTAGCTGGAGTCTTGTTCCTTGGAGGGGTGGTATTAGAGCAAAGGTTTGAAGGTGACGTTGAGGGTAGTAGCAGGGGAGGTCTCTAAAGTAAATACAGCCAAACCATTCCAGGCAGATCCAGGATTTCAGCAGGGCTGGGACTTATTAAGCAGAGGAATATATAGAAGTAGACAAAGTTCAACAGAGAAGCTCGAATAAGGCTCGGGGTGATGTTGAAAATTATGCATAGTCAAGTTTCTCTCGTTAACGATTCATGGTTCTATCATTTCTGCACCTGCTGGTTTTTGAAAAAAAAAAAAAAAACATACATTGTCCCTCAAGCTAGCAATAACTTTGGGGGATAATGAATCCAATTACACCATTTCTCTCTGCCTGGCATACTATTTCTACAATTTCCCCTATTACTTTTAATCAAACAAGTAATAACTAAATGCATCTATGTATTTTTTCTTTTTTTTTTTTTCAGCCCACTCACCAATTGGATCTATATTTTTAAAGAGAAAATGCAACAGATAGATAAGGAGTAGTAGTAAACATCCCAACTCTCCTTTTCCCCCCAAACAAGAATCCCACAGCTGACACCTATGTCAGGAATTTGTTGAAATGTCCCATTGGATCCTGCTACAATGAAACTTTTGGAATTAGTTCATGGCTGTTTGAAAGGAACGCATGATACATTTGGGGAAATGTTTCACATTATCTTTGCTAATTGTCTTTGAAATCTTCCCTATTTCAAATATGTTCAAATTAACTTGAATCACTGGTTTCTGAGAAAAGAAGATTAAAGTCTCCAACTATAAATAGTACTTTGACAATTACCCTTTAATTTCTACAATGATTGCTATGTGGTTATTCTAGTGTCTTAATGAATCATACTTCATATCATTATAAAATGTTCCTCTATTCCAAGTTAATTTTTCATCCTCAGTTCTATCTGAATTTAATATTGTGCTGCCTGTTTTCTTTTATTGGGCAATATTTACCTGACGTATATTTTCCTATGGATTTCTTTGAACTTCACAATTTTTTTATTTTTAAGTATTTCTTACCAAAATATATAGCTAGATTATCCTTTTCTAATCCAATAGAAAAGTGTTTTAATTTTAATGGAATGTTTTTACCCCATTTGACTTTATCAATGTATGTATTTGATCTCTTGCTTTCCATTAGGTACTGAGGACTGAACTCTGATCTTTTTCTTTGCCCCCAAAAATTCTTTTCTAAGAGGGCCTGGTGAGACGTACCTACGAATGATAAAATCCCAGTCAACAGGTTTTTATGATGTAGTTTACTTCCTGACCTGATTCAGGTAAAAGATAAAAAACCCTTATCTTAACTCAAGCATTCCTTTCTTCTGATTCCTGGTCTTTGGACAAAGCCTAGCTCTTTCAGTCAATTGTCAACTAAAGAATCCTTAAACTCACCTATAACCTGTAAGCCCCCACTCTGAGATGTTCCACCTTTTTGGGCCAAACCAATGTCCACCTTCCACATATTGATTTATGACTTCACCTGTAACCTCTGTCTCCTTGACATGCATAAAACCAAACTGTGACCCAGCCACACTGAGTCCACTTGCTCAAGGCTTCTTGGGTGTGGCTATGGGCCATGGTCCTCAAATTTGGCTCAGAATAATCCTCTTTACATTATTTTACATAGTGTGACTTGTTTTCCGTTGACAGTACTAAGTGTCATATGAGTTCGGTGTGGATTTTTTTGTTTATCTTGTCATTCCTGTTATTATTTTTCCATCTTTTATTTTTGCTGGACTGAATATGAGTGATGTGGTCTCTTCTTTTGTGCAAATTGCCATATGTAAGCCCATCTACTTTTACATCTGTTGTATACCTACAACTGATAAAAACTTACATAGCTTTTTTCTAATGTATCATTAGAGCCTAGGTAAATTTTAGGAATAAATTATTACATATCATTTACATAATGGAGATTTGGAACATTCCAAAATCCAATAAAAAAGGGTAGCGCACTAACACATTGACAATTAAGACTCAGTCTACATCCTAAGTCATTTTCCATTCCTGTCAGTGTTCATTAGAATTCAAATTTTACTATGAGCACAAGCCTTAATCTAATCAGAACAGAGAACGGACTACTTCCCCAATCAGCCCCGTGCAGAAAAAATTTGGCAGCATTATCCAAAAAGTGGCAAAACAGACAGAATCCGAGAGATTGTTTACAATGAACTTATTTTCACATTCCTCGGCAAAGCAAAATTCTGCGGCCCATAGGATATTTTAATCTTTCACGCGAAAAGAAAAAATATAACCTTTTCAAAACAAATCTTCAGATGGAGATATTTAACGTGTTTGCCTGAAAAGCCGATCATTTGTGTCTCGGCAAAGCAATTTGCGGCGGGAAATCATTTCCATCTCAGCCAGGAGATTGGAAAATGAAACTGTGTAAGTGGGAGTTTTTCACGGGGTGTCCATGAGGGTGGGTTGGCTTGAAGATATTTTAGCAGCTTTTGTAATCCTGCCCCTGATTTCCATAGGGTGTGTTTGGGTTTTCTGCCATTAGCTCTCAGGCTCAAAGCGTGATTGAGAAGGAATCTATAGACAGATTTAAATTTTGGTTTGTGAATGGAGGGCAAACTTTTTTCTTAAATGGTTCCCAAATTACTCAAAACTCTTCAAATATAAATGGTAATGGGTTCATTTCAATCTGAAAGGAGTTGGTAAGGCAGGCATTCTGGACTTCCTTGTTGGTCACCAAAGAATGCAAACTTTAGCCTACAGGTGGCCTCAAAGCCCTATGTATCTCCGTGGTGACAATGAATCAAGGAAAATTGAATTCTGCAGTCCTTTCTTATAGGTATCCATTAGCATACACATAAATAGAATATAACTACTTTCTCTTGGCGGTGGACATAATTTGCTGTAGGAGAAAGATTTCTCTAACTGCATGCAGAAATCCCTTCCCTCTTTGATTTGATTAAAACTACCTGCCTTGCTAATTAATAGTTGGAAATGTGTCGGAAAATGTGTGCCGTAGTCAAGCTTTGAGTAAGAATAAAGAAACATTCTAGTATGGAAAGGAGGTAGCTTTGGGAGTTTTAACCAGCAACATGTTTGGCACTGGGGTACATATACCTGGTTAAAATGAAAAACTACCATTCCCATGAATGGCCATTGTTGTCTAAACCACGAGAGGGTTTCCAGCCAGGTGTAGTTGCTCATTGCACAAACATCCAGTTGTTGAGACAATGAGAATTGCAAAGTAGGAAAGGGATTTTTAGCATGTCAGACATCTTGCAGGGAGAAGAGGAGAAGCTGCCTCAAATCCTGTCTCTCCAACTAAGGGAGACCATATTCCTTGGGGTGGGTGGTGGGTAACTAACCTGGCCTGTAGGCGGTGGAGCAGGCTGTGGGGAATGGTAAGTCTGCCCAGCAGCCTCCAGAATGTCTGCTCCTTTGTCTTGCAGAAAATCCACCATTTCTGGAAAACAGCTCACAACGCCCAGTAGTCAGATAAAGGAGAGGATTATAAAGAAAACACACAGGGATCATTGAAATTTGTTCAGCAGGAACGCCTAACATGTTGACTGCCCTGCGAGTTGTATTTAACTCAGGCTACTTTTGTATTTAACCCTGCCGCCGCGTGAAGCAAAACCCTGCAGTTGGTTCTCGAAAATCTTACTTGTTGGTGTTCTTATTGTTGCAATGAATATTGTCAATTTAATTCTAAAAACATGGATTGGGTTGCATAGAACTGACATACCGAAAACAATACAAAAATAACAAAGTAGAAAGGATCCTTTGGTTTTAATAAAGCACCGTGGCCCCTGGGAAAATGTATTTATTTTTTCTAGTGTGGCAGTCAAGGTGTTAAATGGCCATCCAAAATCACGATCCTGTAGCCTGCTGTTTTAATTGCCTTATTGACGTTATAACAAATGGCATTATCATCGGGGTGTGTCCAGTCTGCTCAAAATTACAAAATGGGCTGCTGTTTGCCTTTTTGTCTTATCTCTTTGCATTCTTGTATCAGGGGATGGTTTGGGAAGATGGAACGTGTGACAACCTTCTGCTTAGAGACTCCTTGCCCGTCCCACGAGGGACTGACGCCACTCTCCATGGGACTCAAACACGGACACTTCCCAGTTTCACTAGCAGTATTTCTTCCCCCCACCCCAACTTTCTAACTACAAAAGCATCCTTTTCTCTTGTGCGGCAATTATGGGCTTTTCCAAACTTCAGATCCATCCAAAGACTGAATCAGTAACCCCAGAGATGCTACAGGTGCAGGTCTTGAAAAGTCTCCTCTTCGATCTTGGACTCAAGAACTTTGAGACTGACCCTCGCAGAATTAGTTGCCTCACAACATAGGACGTGGCAACACATTTTCTTTCTTTCTTTCTTTCTTTTCCTCTTTTATTTTATTTATTTTTATTATTTCAGAATATTATGGGGGTACAGACATTTTGGTTACATAAATTGCTTTTGTACAGATTGAGTCAGTTATAAGTGTGCCCATCCCCCAGACAGTGTGCATTGTACCTATTAGGTGTGAATTTACCTACCCCTCCTCCCCCTCCCACCTGATTGATTTCCATTGAGTTTTACTTCCATATGTGCACGTAAGTGTTGATTGATTAGTTCCAATTTAACGGTGAGTACATGTGGTGTTTGTTTTTCCATTCTTGCTATACTTCACTTACAAGAATGGGCTCCAGCTCCATCTAGGTTAATACAAGAGGTATTAGTTAACAATTTTTATGACTGAGTAGAACTCCATGGTGTACATATACCTCATTTTATTCATCCACTTGTGGATTGATGGGCACTTGGGTTGTTTCCACATCTTTGCAATTGTAAATTGTGCTGCTATAAACATTCGAGTGCAGGTGTATTTTTTACAGAATGTCTTTTTTTCCTTGGGAAAATACCCAGTAGTGGGATCGCTGGATCAAATGGTAACCCCATTGAAAAGTCAGCAAAAGACATGAACAGAAACTTTTCCAAAGAAGATAGACTAATGGCCAACAAACATATGAAAAAGTGTTCAACATCTCTAATCATCAGGAAAATGCAAACTAAAACCACAAGAATGTGTCACTTATCTCCAGTGAGAATGGCTTTTATCAAAAAGTCCCCAAACAACAAATGCTGGCGTGGATGTGGAGAGTTAGGAACACTCACACACTGCTGGTGGGACTGCAAACTAGTGGAACCTCTGTGGAAAGTAGTATGGAGATACTTCAAAGAATATTTTTGTTTCCTAATTGAATTAAAAATTCACAGAAGATAAAATTCGTCATTTCAAGTCTTCGACTCAGTGGCATGGAGAACATCCACCATGTTGTGCAAACACAACCTCCATGGAGTTCCAGAACATTTTCCAGCACCACGAAAGTAGATCCCGTCCCCATGAGCAGTCACGCCCCATTTCCTATCCTCAGCTCCCCGCAAACACTGATCTACTTTCTGACTCTGTGGATTATGGATACTCCATATAGATGGAACAGCATGAGTGTTTGACAATTCTTTTTTTTTTTTTTTTTTTTTTTGAGACAGAGTCTCACTTTATTGCCCAGGCTAGGGTGAGTGCCGTGGCATCAGCCTAGCTCACAGTAACCTCAAACTCCTGGGCTCAAGCAATCCTGCTGCCTCAGCCTCCCAAGTAGCTGGGACTACAGGCATGCGCCACCATGCCTGGCTAATTTTTTTTTCTGTATATATTAGTTGGCCAATTAATTTCTTTCTATTTATAGTAGAGATGGGGTCTCGCTCTTGCTCAGGCTGGTCTCGAACTCCTGAGCTCAAACGATCCGCCCACCTCGGCCTCCCAGAGAGCTAGGATTACAGGCGTGAGCCACCGCGCCCGGCCAGTGTTTGACAATTCTGTGGCTAGGAGTTCAGTTCATCATTCCTAGCACTGCATTCTAGAGTGAAATAGATGAATGGTACAGTTTAAACAGTTGTAGAAAGAAACAGAAGAAATACTGTGGGATGCATAAAAACTCACTGTGTCCTGAGATCTGCATTTATTAATCGATCACACACCTCCCTTAGTATTTTTATCCCAATACTATCGTCACCTGCAATACCTGATGACTATTAATGTGGAATTGTCAGGGTAAGAGAACTGACACATCTAACTCTTTTTCCAATTCTCACTTTGCTACAGGCTTGTCTCATTTTTTTCCCTGCAGACCTGTAATGGTCTCACAGATTGACATCTGTTTTCTTCCCGTTTGCTTTAAATCAAAAGGACTGAGAATAGGACGTCTTATCGAAAGAAAGTGATTGGTTTGGAGGGAAGTTGTTTTACGTCTTGTCACCGGAGTAACATTCTGTTTCTTAACGATGCAAGCATTCAGGTGTCGCTTAAGTTCTGTTTGGATTTGAGAGGTTTGAAAAGGGGGCATCAACTGCACTTTCAATACTGTTTGTATTGAAAATACGAACAGAGGGAACAAAGACGTTTCTTTAAATCGACAACAACCACTACTGGCGTTATTTTGCAAATGTAAACTTTTCTTTAGAAACTGATCAGCTGGACTGTGATAGTTTATGTGCAAGAAAAAAAAAAAAAACTCCAATGAGTTGGAGTTCTGTTCTTATCCATCTTTCCTCTTTCACGTTTATTCAACCAAGCACCAAGAGAGACATAAAGAAAGGTTAAAGGAAGAAAAAGAAAAACAGTCAAGTTGAGCTTTCACTAAGCACTAATCTATGCAGCAAAAATAAGCAAGCTCCACCACGTTAATTTTCTTTAACTGAGATTGTCCTATTATATACAATGATCACCTTCCTATTCATCTAATATTCCTTTAACTGCACACTCCCTAGTCCCCTTGCATTTAAATAATTGCCAAGTTGACACTTGATAATCTGATTCAGCCATTGGGAGCTTTGCACCAACAATAAAAAAGAAAAAGAAAGAGAAGGAAGGAAGGAAGGAAGGAAGGAAGGAAGGAAGGAAGGAAGGAAGGAAGGAAGGAAGGAAAATTTTCATATGCTGGCTTTATTTTATTTCTTTATATGATGACTAGGAAGGAAAATCAAAGAAATGTTATAAGCACTGTGTGGCTGGCCGAACAAAGCTTTGAAAATTCTGTGATATCTTCGTGGAATGCAAGGGAGCTGAGATCTGTATGATAGTGTACTTAGAATGCATCAGGGCTTCTCATAGGAACGCTTCCAAGAAGTGTGGTTTCATGAATAAATATTATTTTCCAGGCGATTCCAAGTTTATTAGGATGCAGCACAAGACTCTGCATTTCATGTTATCTTTCTCCAAAATAAAGTGTCAAGGAAACTGCAATTTAAGAGTTTGAATAAAAATATATATTACCACATACACAGATATATATATATATATAACTGTATACAAAAACATTGTATATAAAAACATATATATTAATATATGTTTACATATTCATAATTATATATAAAAATGTGTAATTTGTATTTATATTATATATAAATATATAATTTATATATAAAAGTATACAGTTGGTTCAACTATGTAGACAACTGCACAATTGACCCCAACATAGGGATTAGAAGCACTAACTCTTGCACAGTGAAAATTCCACATAAGTTTTGACTCTCCAAAAACCTAACTGTGAATAGCCCACTGTTGAATGGAAGCCTTATTGATAACATAGTAGATTCATACATATTTCATATGCTATATCTATTATATACTGTACCCTTACAATAAAATATGTTAGAAAAAATGTCATTGAGAAAAGCATAAAGAACAGAAAATATATTCACTATTTATTAAGTGGAAGTGGATCCTCATAAAGGTCTTCGTCCTCTTCATCTTCACTTTGAGTAGGCTGAGGAGGAGGAGGAGGAGGAGGAAGACAGGTTGGTCTTGCTGTCTTGGGTGGCAAAGGAAGAAGAAAATCCACATATAAGTGGACCTGCTCAATTCAAACCTGTGTTTTTCAAGGGTCAACTGTAAGATAAACAGATATGGATGGACGGATGGGTGGATAGATAGATAGATAGATAGATAGATAGATAGATAGATAGATAGACAATCTCAAGGCTTGAAATGGTTTCATATAGTAATCTTGAAGACCATACACCCTCCAGAGGCAAAGAAGGAATATATTAATAATAAAGAAGTGATGTCTTGCTACCAAAAAGTTTAGATCACAAGTTAGAACCTTGCCTGGGAGCCAAAACTAATAGGATGAAATTTAAATGGCGTGAGCTTGACTCTGACATTTTGGATCATATAATGAAATGCACTAAGATTGGAAATTACCAACGATACAAATACAAATATCTCATAGGTCTTAGCAGAAAGAGTAGATGAGTGTATGCTTCAAATCGTCCTTGCATTGGGGGTTTCTTGTTTTATTTTTCTGTCGTTCCTGTATCCATTTCCATTTCCTAAGCACTTGCTGATTTCTGTATGGCTGTCCACATTCCCCCCCCCCCAACCTAGGTGTGGACAAATGCTACAAGACAGCTTGGGGAGATACACCCTCCCTGGAGTGTAAAGCGTAATGAGAAGTTGCAGGGTCTGGGATCGTTGGCTTTGTAACGTGCAGGCTTTGGTTTTGGGTCCTACTTTTAGACTCCTGGCTACTTCGATTCTACCTGTTCCCAAGCACAACTCTGGGGTCCAGGGTTTTTCTAAAAGCACACTCTTGCCTTCCTTATGAAATCAAAGCTCTTTCTTCCAGCCGAAGAAGCCCACCTCTCACAGTGCTTGAAACATCACAGCTCATGTTTGCAACAAAGCCCGTGGCTTCAGATTTTCTCCCAAACCACAGAGATTTTCATTTGCTTTTCCTTGAACAAGAGACTTTGCCTGTGTACTGCATCTCTGGCATTGTTCTAGAAGCTGTGGATACCACAAGAGACACAGCAGGTAAACACGGTTGCTCTCACGGAACGTGCAGCCTTAGATGGTGAAACAAGTGTTCTTAGTCACTCATGAAATTTTGATACTATCAAGGAATAAAAACTAATTTTGTAAAGGTGTAAACTAAACCCCAGCTGTTCTGCTGTAATGGGCACATGCAGTCACAGTATTTATTATTGCATTGTTTTTGTACTCTTGAATATTTTCTGTCCACAGATGTAAGACCGAGGGTCCTGAACCCAAGGGTATGGAGAGTGAATTGTATTTGAAGATGTGAAATCATATCCCGATACTACCTTGCCTACTTTAGCAAGCTAGGCTAAAGTCTGGGTTGCTCTCTTCATGCAAACAGAATAAACAACGATGTGCACAACAGAGGGAAAGTGCATGTTCTTACAAATAGAGGGAACTAAGGAATGGAAAACTTTAAGTGCATATTAGCCTGAGAGTTCATTATTAATGTGGGAGGGTGACCTGCTTCCAAAATATCTTCTCAGTAGATCTTAAGAGTATTTCTGACTTTCCTAGATACTGTGGTGTGTGTGTGTGTGTGTGTGTGTGTGTGTGTATGAGAGAGAGAGAGAGAGAGAAAAGAAGAAGAAGAAGAAGAAGAAGAAGAAGAAGAAGAAGAAGAAGAAGAAGAAGAAGAAGAAGAAGAAGAAGAAGAAGAAGAAGAAAAAGGTGGAGGAGGAAGAGGGGAAGGAAGAGGAGACAAGAGAGTAATTTAAAAATAAAAGTACATATCTATAAAATTTGCATCATCGGTCCTTATTAGTTATACACGTTACAGAATATTCCACGTAGCAACTCTGTTAAGAAAATGTTAAAGAATGTTAAGAAAATATAAGATTTGTAATGTTCGCTCCCTTCCTTCATCCTCATGGAAAAAAAAAGAAACAAAAAAAAATGTTCTTCCCCAGAGAGACTTTTTTTTTGTCACCAATCACAAAGATCCCATGACAATGATCCCAGTGTCCCTCAAATTAAAACCTGAGGATCAGACTTTCTCGTTGCAGTTTATCACAGCTAACATTGCTGTAGTAAGTTAAAAACAGTGATCCTGCAGCATTTATTAAAGAAGCAAAGTCACAATAATAAGGGCATCTGAGGCAGTTCCAAAAGGTCGTGTTATGCTCTTCATAGCAGCTCCCATCATTTTATAGCTGGGTGTTATTTGACTTTCTGTTTGCATTTTAAAAACATTTTAGTTTTCTTCAAATAAGTTCCATATACCCCACAGTCATTTTATTTTCTGGGATTTTATACTTCAGTAGTCATGCTGCAGTGATTTTTTTTTTAAATGAGTTAATTTCAAACAAATTAGTCTTGTTACTTAGGAAAAATGATCAAAATTCATTTTTTACCTGTGTATTTCAGTCAATTTACATAAGTTCCTTAACATTGTTTCAGTTGGATTATCTTGGGTATTCTAACAGACAATGAGACTATCAACAATAATGGTTTATTTTGACTACCTCTCACTAGTAATTTTAATATTCTTTGGCTATTATCAGATTAGCTAGAATATCTAGACTAAAATCCATAAAATTGAGTATTCTTGATTAAATTATAGCTACCCTAATTATCAAAGAAATAAGTCCAATATATTACTTATATATTATATTAGATATTGCTTGCATATAAATATTTGTGTGTGTGTATTTATCTCAAATGCAAATCATTATCATATTCCTGATCTACTGAGAAATAGCAAGTGCATAAAGTAGTATTTTATGCTATTTTTATGATATAGTAATACACAGAGTAACTAAGGATATACACCGCCAGTAGGCTGAACATGGCCAAAATAAAATTTTTTTTAGAGACAGGGTCTTACTCTGTCACCCAAGCAGTGGTGTAATTTCAGCTCACTGTAATCTCAAACTCCTGGCCTTAAGTGATCCTCCTGCCTCAGCCTCTCAAGGTTCTGGGATTACAGGCATGAGCCACTGTGCAAGGCCAGGAAAATGTCTTTGAACTCAGCTTCAACATCTGTAAAATGGGTATGGTGACACCTACATATGGGTATAGGGTTGCAATGAGAATAAAATGGAAAAAATATAAGGAAAGAGCTTTACCAATGTCTCATACTTATTAAGAGGGAAATAAATGACATTTATAATACTAAGTACTGGTGATACTTAAAATAATTAATTTTGCAGATTATTACATTATGCCTTGACTTCTGTCAAGTTAGTCTCAGATATTGATGGGAGATCATTTACTCATGTGATTAATTATATTAATGTATAATCAAATGCTCAACAAACTTTTAAACCTGGAGTAATCCCTGAAACCGTTTTGTATTATTTAATATCTTTACTACAATAGAAAGTCATTTTCTTTTAACATTTTATCTCCCATTTCTTATATATAGTCAAAATGTAGATTGATCTTTTATTTTTACTAGTACATTATATATAAATAATATATAATATAAATTATGTACTATAAATTATATACATGTAGATTTTATCAGTTTTAAACTTTTTTCTCATTTCTTACACATAGTCATAATTTAGCTTGATTTAAGTTGTATTTTGTACATTTATATATAAACATAAATTATATATAAATCACATATATGAATTTTATATATCAAACATTCTGTTTTTTATCTTTATATACAGTCAATTTAGACTGATCTACTTGATGGTAAACTTTTATATGTTAAATTATTATATATAAGTTATACATATAATTTTATAAAAGTTTTATTACTTTGGCATTTTATTTTATCTCTTTCCCCCCCAAATACTTGATGTATATGAATTTTGACTCATTCAGTACATTTTTTCATTCTTAAGGCTTAATGCTTTATTTATCTCCATTTGTGTGTATGTGCTATTCATTTTCTTTAACAATGAACATACTGCAGATTCAGCAATGTGTGAGAACTTTTGCATTCAAAAATAGGTGTGTGCCACATTTGCACTCTCCCTGGGTAAAACATATGAGGTCACAGATACCGTCCCTCAAAAGCTATCTCGATATCAAGCCACTGTTTTCTGACATTCAGTGTCACAATGGAGAAGTCTTAGCTGCATTAGGCAACCTGTTCCCACCTGCCACACTCCCTCATATTCTAGTGTACTATTTTTTTATTATTATTAATGGAGCTTAAAAAGTTTAACTGGGTGTGATGATGTAAGGTCTCTATTTCCCTTGTGTAAAACATAATTCAATTTTGCCTGTGATCGTTGAACTTTGGTCAGGGTAAACAAATTTAAAGATTCGGGCGGGGGAGGGGCATCCTCTTTTGCAGAGCATTTTCAATAAGCATGACCGTGTGCACCTTCCCACATGTGCACCGACATGTGTGGGTGAAAAAAGAACAGTGGCCATTCTTATACTGAAAATCCCAGGGGGAAGACTTCTTGTTTCATATACGAAGTCCGTATGAGTGAATTTGGGGCTGGTCAAAAGTCTCATGAGGGACATGTTTTAATGGTTTGCGTTCAATATGACCAAATCATGTCACCCTTTCCGAAGAGGAGTTTGACAAACTGAACCTGCTACCCCTGAAGTTTCAGAGGTGATTGCATTGAAAAGAGACCCAGCAGTAAATTTTTCCTGGTCTGATGGATAGAAGCAGTGGGTGGAAAAATGTTTGTGGACCTTAATAGGGTGGACTTAAGGTCAGAAGATGTGCACAGATGGTTAAGTGTCTCCTCTGTTGAAATGTTGCCTTAGGGCCAACATCAACTCTGGAAACTATGAGATCAAGTTCAGTGATTCACAGCACACTTGAAGCCAGCCTCTGGATGGACAGAGCAAGCCATTATAATTTTTTTTAATGAATTTTTATAATTTTTTTCTAACCTTATCCAGAAGATTGGGCAAGAGAAAATTGATCTTTTAATATTTTCTCTTGGTTCCAACAATGCAATAAATAACCCATTTATTTCAACGGCTGATGTTAATATTAATAAATGACCTCATTCCCTTGAAAGATTCGAACTAAAGGGTTTGGAAATGAGCCGTTGGCCTAGAAGTTGATCCAAAATATGCCGTCCTGTGTCTATTTTAGGTATAGAAAAATCCAGAAGTGCCAAATGTTGGGTTGCTCCAAATGATTTTCTGACAGCAAAATAAGGGGTAAAATGTATGATGAATGTTGTCATTTAAACAGTGACATTTTATCACCGTGCAGTCATTAATTATTACCACTAAATTCCTTTCTGAGCATCTGTCTCCAATTCAGTGCCTGATTTACAGTTTATACCAAGAACCATCCATCCAGTGTGGGCTGCATGGCTTGGTTTGCAATGGTATGCCTTCTGAAACATATTTAAGAAATAACTCCAGGCAAATTGGATGGGGAAGGTTTTGGGTTAAACCAGAACCACCTTTCTCTACAATCTCATCTGTGGCAGCAGACAGAGCTTTTATGCGGTTTGGTTTAGTTTGGAAACGGGCAGTTAGACTTGTTTTGTTTTCCACCTAAAAAGAAGCATTCTATTTTTGTTTCAGATTCATGTTTTCATTGTTGAAAGCTAAAAAAAAGAAAAATTCTGTTTCTATTTTATGCAAATCTGATCAAATGGGGACCCACTAATTATGGAATGACATATTAATATGTTACATTGAACACATACAGGGAATTTATTTGAAACCATCTGTGTTTATTTGCAGATACTGTATCGGTGGGGACTTTTATGATTTTGCGAAAAAAGCATTGCAAGATAGGAGGCGCATGTTCTTCCAGCTACCAGCATTGTGAAAATAGCGATCTTCTGAAGCCAGGCGGACAAAAGGCACGCTTTCTCACAACATAAAAAAAAAAAAAAAAAAAAAAAAACTACACACTTTACGATAAGTTATTTATTTTAATGCAGGCATCCTCAAACTATGGTTCGAGGACCACATGCGGGTGTTTTTGCCCATTTGTTTTTTTACTTTGAAATAAGATATGTGCAGTGTGCATAGGACTTTGTTCATAGTTTTTTTTTTTTTTTTTAAGCTATAGTCCGGCCCTCCAACGGTCTGAGGGACAGTGAACTAGCCCCCTGTTTAAAAAGTTTGGGGACCCCTGTTTTAATGCTTTAAGATTCTTTCACGTACTTCATCTTATTCAATTATCTCCTGCGCAGGTTGACATAAGTTGAAGAATGACACCATCCTCATAGGAAAGAAAGCAGGTGACAAAACTACACTGTCGTTTAGCTTTCTGGAGTTTTATTATCAGTTCTATTGATTCTATGATGTTAAAAGGATGTTCTCAAGGTCTATATAGTAGCCATCATTTTTGGAAATAATACATTTTTATCCTGACAGTAGAAATCTATTGAAAATAAATATGTAGGATCTGTGCTCACCCTGTATGTAGTTACATAGTTTCCATTTCTACTCTTTTGGTCTACTCTCTTTGTTTTAATATGCCAACTTTTGGAAATATTAATTCTTCATAATCACAAAAAAAAAAAGTTCAGGGAAGCACATGGAACAATCTGTATGCTTCTTAACGTCGGAGAGTATTTTCTGGGTAAGATATCTAGCAATCAGAGTATGACCGTATTATTTTCTATGAGATAGAGAGTGAAACAGTCTACTCATCCTGGCACAGCATGGATGAAAAAGAGATTCCCTAACATCTGGGAGATGATCTAGCTTCTGAGATTCCTTGGAGTGTAAAGCTTTATGCATTTGGAATACTCCAACATTCCGTTTTAAGTCTCTGGCTTGTTTCGGGACCATTGGCAGAGATCATTTTCAGCTTCAAGCCTTCAATGTGTGATAGAACATTAATTAATTTCCATAATTCATCATACTGCAGTGTGATTGTGTTTGCATAACAGATTATACTAGAAAGCCACAGCAGAATGGTTTCCAGCATTTAGTGTTAACTATTGAAAAAACAGAAGCATGAATGTGTTCTTAAAAAAATGATCCCCAAGTAACAGTAATCCTTAGGGACTCCACTAATAATTTGACAGCATAGACTGATATTTTGGCATCAGGAAAAAATGGGTAATTAGGGTTATATTCATACTCTCCATATCAAAATGATGCTTTCTTGACACATCAAAACCCTAACCACTTATGGCACAGTGTCCATGGTGATTGATGAGGAACTTTGAGGAGACATCTACTTTTGGTTGGTTGGACAAAGGCATTTCAAGAGATCATTTGTCTTTCTTTGATGTTGTTTTTAACAAGTGACTTTTGTTAAAATGTTCAAGATGGTAAGCCTATTGTAAATTTTAATCTCTATCTTCTCTCATTACCAACCAAGATAGAAAACTGTAAATAATACCGCAAATAGAGGTATTCTAATGAGAAAGAATATCTTTCAGTTTTGTCTCCCCAGAACCACCCAGAGCACAGGTTTCTAAACTTTGGGCTATTCTTGATAAGTAAAGGAAAAGAGTTAAGAACTGGTAATTCCGTAACTCCATTGTGATTCCAAAAAATGTTCCAAACTCAAATCTCACAAAAACTCCTGCAATTGATTTCAGCCAACTCTAACTCCAAACATAGATCTACACCCATTCTTAGGTGTGCCTTCTTGTGGGTGTAGATATGTGTTCATTTTGAAAGCATCCACTGTTATATTAATGAGATCTTTCTACACTTATCCATAACCCATGAACATAACATCATAGATTATTTTATTTTCTTCACTCCAAAGCCCATGCGTTTGTCTCCTCATCATTAATAAGACTTTTTTTTTTCACTTCCTAAAATTTCTTTAAATTGTGACCCAGATCCTCGAGGGGGGAGGTGAAAGGTCACATATTACCATACAGTTCTCAAGTAGGAAACGGACAAAACAATTTTATCTAACCTTTCTCCCAAGGCAACAACCTATTCCACAATCCTAGCCATCTCATATTTCTCAGGACAACCAATTCCATTAAAAATTGATAGACTGTTTGGTTTTCAGATTATGGATGTTGTTATTATTTTAAAACCCTAAGAGCAGTTTTAGCATTACAGCAAAATCGAGTGGAGGGTATGGAATGTTCCCATATACCCCCAGGCTGCACATATGAGTTGCACCCCCCAACTCCACCAGGATGGGGCATTTGTCACCAAGTAATGAACCTACAAGGACACACCCAGAGTTCACAGTTTACATTAGGGCTCACACTTGGTGTTGCACATTCCATGGGTTTTCACAAATGTATAGTTGTCAGAATCCTGCGTTTTAGCACCAGAGATGTCAGGGTGGGAGCCTGCCCTTGGTTACTGGTGTGCTCTTGGCCGAAGAATGACCAGACACACCAACGTGTCAAGTCCAGACTATTACCTCGGTCCTCTGACTCTTTTCTTGGAAAAATCACCAGCAAGGACAAGACAGCAGAGTAACCTAAGGCAGGGGGCAGTTTCACACAAGGAGTTGCTCTTTAGTGTGCAACAAGACTGTCTCCATGAGTGGAGAGAGGCAGAGCAACTCACTCACTGACCCATTCGCTACTCCTGACTTCTTGGATTGTTTCCTTTCATCAGCTCAGTCTGGGGACGGGCTCCTGGGAGGTGTGGGATGGTATCAAATGATCAACAGGTGTCCTCAATTCCATCTGCATGGACCAGCTCCCTATAAGGAAGCCCACCTGGGGGTGGTGAACAGCAATGCAGATTCAAGCTAATGGCATATTCATTACACTTAGATGACTCCAGTCTACTTTCTAAATCTTATCATGCCTGGGCTGGGGACTTCCCAGGTTGATAAAGCATCCCCCTTCTTCCCCAGGTGTAGCAGCACTACTCAGGATAAGATTAACAGTGGGGAAACACAAAAAATGGAGTGTCCACCCCATACTTCTTCCCAGGTGGAGCAATTGCTCCAGACAGCACCCAAACAGGGAATCCTTGTCCTGACAAGAGCCAGAGATCCTAACTCTCTATACTTAACATAATGACATGTATCCACCATAACAGCCTCATATGGAATACATTTCACAGCCTTAAAAGCCCTCGGTGCTTCCTTCTGTTAACCCTTCCTTCCACTAACCCCTGGCAACTGCTGAACTCTTCAGGGTCTCCACGGTTTTGCATTTTGCAGTTGGAATCATACTATATGTAGCCTTTTCAGACTGGGTTCATTCCCTGAGCAATGTGAATTTAGAGTTCTTCCATGTCTTCTCACAGCTCGACAACTCATTTCTTTTTAGCGCTGAAAAACATTCCATTGTCTGGGCGCACGAGAGCTTGTTTATGCATTCACCTCTTGAAGGACATCGGGGTTGCTCATCCCATTTTAAGGCAGTGAAATTTTACTAGATCCGTTCCCTGGGACTTCTGTTCACTTGCTTATTTCTTCCTTCCTTGCTTAGCTACAAAGAAAAATTCCAAATCCATAATCCTTCTGTGCTTTCCTTTCCTGTGACTCTAAAGCCTGAAAAAAGAGGTTGTTTTTTCTGTCATTCTAAAATAATGGGTGTTTTAGTACTTGTCAGTCACTTGTGATTCTAGACCTGGGTCATTTCTCAGTTCATATCAAAACCATATTGGAATCGTCGTCAAAGAGTGAGAATTATATTTATCAAGTGGCTTTGAAAAGGAAATCGGTTAGGGGTTATTGCTGTCATTTAATGTTTTCTGGATTGTAATCGATGCCCTGACTTTTGTCTGTGCTTCTGGAGTAAGTTGGTAAAAAGTGAGGGGGAAAAAGTATGATCTGAATCAATGGAAATCCACAATTATCAATTCCGAGTTTTTATACCAATTTCGGCAGCGTCTGCAAGGGAAGGAAATGGACGTAGTTATCGCCTGTAGCATGGAATTCGCTTTCTTAATTGCCAGTCTTTCTGAATAGAGAAATATGGAACACAAGGATGGAAATGTTTCTGTATTCTCCTAATGTAATGACTGCACTGTCATCACTCACAGCCATGGGGAAGGGTTGGCAGCCCAGGCAGAACAAGTCAGAAAAGAGCATTATAGCCAGTCCCTGCTTAATGATGCTGAGAGATTAAAGACACTCAATCATCACATTTTTTACCAGTAACACCTGGATTCTCTATATTAAAAAGGCATTTATCTAATGATCCATTGCAAGCTATTACCAGAAACCGAGAATGGTGTTATTGATGGAAAGAAGATTGAAAACCATCAAAGAAAGAATATTTCCTCACCGTAATAAACCTCAATGAAGTATCGATCTTTCAAGAAAAATTGTTGGTTTTGCATTTTGCGCTGGGCTGTCAAGCTTGGTTATAGACGGAATCATTTAGCCCGATTCCCAGCACTCAATGTTAATGAAGTCAGGACATTTCTCCTTTCATCAAGTGATTTTTATACAAAATAGTAGTTGGGTGATAATGGAAGAAAATTCCATATTATTAAAAAGGTGATGATATTACTCTGAGAATATCCATTACACAACTGATACTTAATAATCCGTCACAATTGCGAAAATGATTTTGTTCTCTCTCTATCACCATGGGGAGGAGAGAGCAGATTCCATCCACCAAGCTAATTCATGAGCTCCATAGTCTCTACTGGATTATTACAGAATTCTGGGGAAATAAGCACCGATGTTCCTGCGGTAGCATTTTTCACGTAATAGACAAATAGAAAGGAAGGCTGGGAAATTCGAGTAAGGGTGAAAACGAGACATCTGGAATGAGAATGCAGATTTTGAAATGTATTTATGATTCAGTATCCGTGGGTTCATGCCTGCACACGTTCTAAACATAACACTCTTCCATGCTGTGTTGACACACGTGTAAGCCAGCTGCAATACACAGGAACAACTGTGAAATGGCAGATCATGCGAGTGTGCTTCCAGTGGTATCTGCGCAAAGTAAGGAATATCTATTTGCATTATACACGCATTCTCTGCATAAGTCTCTGTGAACCTAACTGGAAATCATACATATATGCGTGTGTGTATGTATAAACATATGCACTCATATATATACACACACATATGATTACACAACAAATTATATATAATTATATAATGTAGTAAATATCATATGAGATTTATATATAATTATACACATTTTATATAATTTTACATATATATTATATTTTTATGTATTCATTTATATATGTGTATATAAACATACACTCATATATATATACACATATATAATTATATAACAAATTACATATAATCATACAATGTGATCAATATTATATAACATGAGATTTTTACATGAGTATACGTATTCTATATAATTGTACATATTATGTTATATTTATATGTAAATATATTATATATTTTTATATATTTATAAATATGTGTTCATATACTTATATATTTATAAATATACATCCATATATAGACATATAAATATATGATATATATAAATATATATTTTTGCATCAATATTGCATAATATATAAATATTTGCATAATGTATACAATGCATTATATATTATAGATATGATAGGTCAGGCGTCCTCAAACTATGGCCCGCGGGCCACATGCCGCCCACCTAGGACATTTATCTGGCCCACTGGGTGTTTTTGCCACTGCCGCCTGTCCTGCTTAGCAGCCAACTCTTCCCGGGCCCACAGTGCGCACTCTCCAACGGTCTGAGGGACAATGAACTGGATCCCTGTTTAAAAAGTTTGAGGACCCCTGTTATAGATTATCTATATTATATATAGAGAGATTATATGTTATAACCTATGTAATATAAATTTTATGATATAAATTATATTTAATATATATCACAATATACATAATATGGTATAATAATATAATATAGGTAATATATGATTCCATAGGGGAAAGATTTTATATTACATTATAAATACCATATATACTCTATTTGGGCAGTGACATTTTTCTGGCATCTACACTGGGATTATACATTATATTCAGCACTTGAAACATGATAGAGAAAGCAAAGCACTATGCTAAGTGAAAGACGCCAATCCCATGAGACACTGCGTGACTGCACTTAAGAGAAATGCCCAGAGCCAGCAGGTCTGCAGAGAGAGCAAGCAGGTCAGCGGTCCCCAGGAAGGAGGAGGGTACGCTGAGAAAGGCCTGCTACAAGCACAGGTGTGTTTTGGAGGCTGATAAAATGTTCTGGAATCCATAGTGGTGATGGTTGCACACGTCTTGAAAATACCAAAAAAATAAAAATAAACACTGAAGGCTACACTTTAAAGGATGAATTTTATGACATGCAAAGATCTCAGTTAAAACTGGTTGAAAAATGATAGCATTTGCATCTAGCCTAGATATGGTGCCGGCATGTTCTTGTGTAAGGAGTCACCGCCTGCCTCTGATGTAAAGTCTTTTCGGAGCTGCCCTGGGTCTTTGCTATTCAAAGTGAGAGTCTTGGATCTGCGACAGCAGCGATTCCCGGAAGTGGGTTTCACTGCGGAATCTCCCGCCCTGAGTGAGAAGGTGCATTTCTGCGAGACCTCACGGGGTTGCTCTGCACATGCACATTGTCATTGAGAGGTACCCCATGTCATTCAGGCGTCATTTTGAACTGATTAGGCTGCTGCTTCTAATCAGAACTCATTTGCTCTAGGCAAAATTCGACCTCCATTAATTGCCTTGTGGAAACAAAACTGTCTTTTGCTGTCAGACTGTCAGCTGTTCTTAGTCACATTTCCAGGGCTCCACTCACTCAAAGTTGATGCTATGGGTGACACCTTTATATAAAGATGTAATGTTGTGTGTGTAGCCACATGTTACCTACCGTGTTTCCCCGAAAATAAGACCTACCCATAACATAAGCCCTAGCAGGATGTCTGAGCATGTGCACAATAGAAGCCTTAACCCGGAAAATAAGCCCTAGTGACGGGCGTAGCTACACAGCGCATCTGCACAACCCGTGCGTGTCATCACAAAGCGGGAAAGAAGACGAGCAGCCCTTCTCATCTGCCCCATGAGGGCTCTATTGCTCCACATGAGAGATTGGGGCCCATAGTTCTAAAGGAAACAGAGTCGCAAGACATTCAGGATGGATTTCGGGGTTTGGAGAGTGAGGATGATGTTCCAGAAGAAGACGACTTCACTCTATTTGAATCAATGGAGAAGGTTGTACCGTAGTTAAGAAAAAGTAACACATCCCCTGAAAATAAGCCCTAGGGTGTCTTCTTGAGGAAAAATAAATATAAGACCCTGTCTTGTTTTGGGGGAAACGCAGTATTAGAAAAAAGCATCTTACAAAAACACAACGATGAGAAAAAATATTAAGGAAAAAACTGCCCCAACAAAACTCAAATATGTACCTCAATGCATGTTATCTTATTTTAGAGGCTGCAGAATATGGACAACTGTACACTTAAATAGAAGTAAAATAGTAATGACGCGTGGTAGCGGTCTCTATCTTGTGGGTGTATCAGAATCTGACAACCTTCTGTGACCACGAGCCTCTGTCAGTCAGTGATCTGAAGAGCTGACATCATGCCCATGGCCCTTCCTTCACTCAAAAAGATCTCTCATGCAAAAAAACTAAGGCATTTAATGACATCTCGTGAATTACACCACGACACGAAAATAACTCATATTGTTTTCACAAGACGCCTGCACGCTGAAGTTATTGTGTCTGTGTGGAAAATCCTTCAGATGATTACATCGTGTTGGCTTTTAATATTGTCCTGCTTCTTCCCCTAAGAC
Source organism: Mirza zaza (assembly GCA_008750895.1). Classification (NCBI taxonomy): domain Eukaryota; kingdom Metazoa; phylum Chordata; class Mammalia; order Primates; family Cheirogaleidae; genus Mirza; species Mirza zaza. The sequence continues at coordinate 79,245 of VSMD01001840.1, read as the reverse complement.
TAGACTGAGACACAAAGTCTTATTTTGTGGGTTTCCTTTGGAGTATGAATTCCCATCTTAAATTTTTGTTTCTCTAACTTTTATTGATTTCTTTTTCATCTTGTTTTCCTGCTATTTGTTATTTAGTCCTTCTTGGATAACAAGTTGACTGGCCTTGGTAAATAAGAAAATAATTATTGGCCAGGCACAGTGGCTCACGCCTGTCATCCTAGCACTCTGGGAGGCCGAGGCAGGAGGATCATTTGAGCTCAGCAGTTCGAGACTAGCCTGAGCAAGGTCGAGACCCCGTCTCTACCAAAAACAGAAAGAAGTTAATTGTGCAGCTAAAAATATATAGAAGAAATTAGCTGGGAGTGGGGGCGCATGCCTGTAGTCCCAGCTACTCGGGAGGCTGAGGCAGGAGGATCGCTTGGGCCCAGGAGTTTGAGGTTGCTGTGAGCGAGGCTGATGCCATGGCACTCTAGCCCGGGCAACAGAGTGAGACTCTCTCTTAAAAAAAAAAAAAAAAGAAAGAAGGAAAAGAAAATAATTATTGAAACACAGTGAAAAAAATTAGTATTGCATATAAAGTCACTACGCTTAACTAGACTTTCTTCAATCTGCAACTACTCACTTAGTTCCCTTTTCCAATACATCCCCAAATGCCATAATTCTAAGTGTCTCCTCTGTCACGTTCCAATCCACTTTACTCTTAATACCTATTTGCAGATTTCCAATGGGCTATTAAATGAGTCTTACATATATTATTCTTATCAACTCTATTTTTTTCCAACAAATGCCACTTTCTTTACTCCTGACTATAATAAACTCGTGTTCATTGTGCAGTCAAACATTGAGGAGGCACAAATGCTGAGAATGGTTCTTTATAATATTAAGTGCTACATGCCATGTTAACATCCCACTCAGGCGTGCTTTGAGAAATGCTTATTGAGAACATAACGTCAGCCAGGGTGTCTGTTCCATGCTGAAAATAGAGAGGTGAATGTATGAAGGCATGATCCCTTCCATTTTTAAGCACAAAATACAGACAAAAATATCAAAGAGTATGTGCAACCTCTATGGAAAGTAGTATGGAGATACCTCAAAGAGACAGAAGTAGATCTACCATTTGATCCGGCAATCCCACTACTGGGCATCTACTCAAAGGAACAAAAGACATTCTGTATATATAAAAAAAAAAAGGCACCTGCACTCTAATGTTTATAGCAGCACAATTCACGACTGCAAAGATATGGAAACAACCCAAGTGCCCATCAATGCATGAGTGGATTAATAAAATGTGGTATATAGACACCATGGAGTTCTACTCAGCCACAAAAAACAATGATCATCTAGCACCTCTTGTATTATCCTGGATGGAGCTGGAACCCATTCTACTAAGTCAGGTATCACAAGAATGGAAAAATAAGTACCACATGGACTCACCATCAAATTGGTACTAACTGATCAACACTTATGTGCACATATTGGAAGTGACGTTCACTGGTTGTCAAGCAGGTGGGAGCGGGGAGGAGTGGATGGGTAAATTCACACCTGATGGGTGCCATGCACACTGTCTGTGGGATGGGCACGCTTGCAGCCCTGACTCAGGTGATGTGAAGGCACTTTATGTAACCAAAGTGTTTGTACCCCAGTAATACCCTGTATTAAAATATATATATACACATTTATATACATAGATATATCTCAAAGAGTGTTCTTCGTAAAATATAATTACACAGTGGTATAGTTTGAATGGATGTGTCCCTCCAAAATTCATATGTTGGAACTTAACCCCCAAGGTAATGATATTAGAAGAGGGGTGTTTGGCCTTTAGTAGGTGATTATTCCACTCTCATAAATGGGATTAGTGCACTTATAAGAGGGCTTCATGGAAGTAGTTGGAGAGTTTTACTCTTCCGCCTTCTACCAGGTGAGCATACAGCATTAGTCTTCTCTGCAGGAGGCAGCAGCAGGGCACCACCAGCAGGGAAGCAGACAGTAGCCCTCACCTGACACCAAATCTGCTGGTGCCTTGATCTTGGACTTCCCAGCCTGCGGAATTGCAGGCAATAAATTTGTGTTCTTCTAAATTACTCCATCCCAGATATTTTGTTATAGCAGTCCGAATGGACTAAGACACACAAGTTTAACATATTTGTTTTTTTAATAAGTTCAAACATACAGAATGTATAAAGAAAGAAAAATGTGGAAATTCTTCCTGTTTTCTGTGTGTGCATCCATAAGTTTTTGCAACATGATGATTTCAATTAATAATATATTATAGATGATCTTTTATGTCAGCACACACAGAGAGATCTCATTTTCTCTTACATGATTATAATTTTAAAGTTATTTTTATGTTCCTATCTCTCCACATTCACACCATTTGTTGTTTGGGGACTTTTTGATAAGAGCCATTCTCACCAGAGTTAAATGATATCTCATTGTGGTTTTGATTTGTATTTTCCTGATGATTAGAAATGTTGAGCATTTTTTCATATGTTTCTTGGCCATTAGTCTACCTTCTTTTGAAAATTTTCTGTTCATATCCTTTGCCCACTTTTTAATGGGGTTGTTTGATTTTTTCTTGCTGGTTTTCCAGAGTTCTATGTAGATTCTAGTTGTCAGCCCTTTATCTGATGTGTAGCATGAGAATATTTTCTCCCATTCTGTAGGTTGTCTGTTCATTCCTATGATAGCTTCCTTGACTGTGCAGAAGCTTTTTAATTTGATCAGGTCCCACTTACTTATTTTTGTTGTTGCTGTGATTGCTTTTGGAGTCTTCTTCATTAATTCTTTGCCTAGGATGAAATCCATGAGAGTTTTTCCAACATTTTGTTAGAGAATTCTTATGGTTTCATGCCTTAATTTAAGTCTCTTATCTATTGTGAGTTGATTTTTGTGTGGTGAGAGGTACTGATCCTAAAGGAATCCCTATTCAATAAATGGTCCTGGGAAAATTGCATAGACACTCTTATATTTCTATTTTAGCTTCTGCATGTTGTGCGAAGATGACTCTGGTTTTACTCTTGGTGGAAGAGCTGCATGGAAGATGCAAAGTTCCTGGAACTTGGGTGTGAGGGAAATGAGATGTCTGGATAAATCCCATGTTTCTGGTATGCACATCTCCATAATTTTGATGACATTTACTTTGACGGGTCCCTGGTAGGAAGAGAGCATAGAAAAGAGGGTGTAGATAAGAAGTCTGATTTTGGACATTCTCTGCAATAAAAGTTGTAATTTCATGTGCTTAGAAGCAGATGAAATATAACTCCTAATTCTCTGCATACCAGGCAGGAGTAAAATTTAATCTTGATCCTTCAGAGTAGGGTCATAAGAGGAAGGGACCACCAAGAGCTGGCAACACCAAGAACTGAACAGACCATGGTGTCTGAAAACAGAGGAAGTGCCTCCTCCATCACCCTGCGCCCTGATAATCTTGTGATTTCTGGAGTACCCTTACTGTTGTGCAAGGCTGCACCAATGTCTCACACCGAAGCCATGGATGGTGGTTAAGGTTGGGATCCTGCTTGCCTGGCCCCACTGCTGAGACACTTCCACCTGAGAGCTTGCTATTCCTTCAAGAAATTGCCATAGAAAAGCTCTGAGTTCTCAGGGAACCAGCTCTTTCTTTTTGGCACATTCCTGCTATCAAACAATAATTTTTTTCATTGTTTTGAGACGATCTCACTGTGTCACCATGGCTAGAGTGCAGTGGCATCGTCATAGCTCACTGCAACCTCCAACTCCTGGGTTCGAGCCATGCTCCTGCCTCAGCCTCTCAGGTAGCTTGGACTTCAGGTGCATGCCAGGATGCCCAGCTAAGTTTTCTATTTTTTGTAGAGATGGCATCTCACTTTTGCTCAGGCTCATCTTGAACTCCTGAGCTCAAGCGATTCTCCTGGCTTAGCCTCCCCGAGTGTTAGGATTACAGGCGTGAGCCACTGTGCCCGGCCAAGAGAATGATTCTTTTGTCTCTCCAGTTTTCCTGGCAGTTTCCTATTCCACTGGCCTCTGGAAATATAGATCTTTATTGGAGTCAATACACACAATATAAAATTTACCATTTTACCCGTTTTTAAGTGTACAACAGAGGGGCATTAAGTCCATTCACATTCTTGTGCAACCATCAGCACCAACCATCTACAGAACGATTTTTCATCCTCGCAAACCTGAAATTCTCTCCCCATTAATGGATAACTCCTCATTCTCCATTTCCACCAGCCTCTGGAAACCATCATTCTACTTTCTGTCTCCATAAATTCGATGACTCTAGGTACATCTTGTTAGTGGAATCATACGGTATTTGTTCTTTTTCAACTGGCTCATTGCACCAGTGTAATGCTTGTAAGCTTCTTCCATGTTGCAGTGTGTGCCCAAATATCCTTCCTTTTTAAGGCTGCATAGCATTTGGTTGTATTCACGCACTGTAATTTCTTTATTCATTCATCCATCAGGGGATATGTGGGTGGCTTCCACCTGTTGTAAATAATGCTGCAAAAATGAACATGGGTGTGCTGATATCTTTTTGAAGCACTGCTGTCCAATTCTTCTGGCTATATATCCAGAATCATATCTATTATACCCTTTGGAACTTACAGATGTAAGAAAGTTTCAGGCAGGGGATAAAAATGCCTCCTTAGAATTTCTGAGTGAGATTTACTACCAAAAAAAATAAAAAATCACCGCTAATTCAACCTCAGGATGGACAGTGCACTTCCTGGAATGTATGGTTGAGTAAGACTTGATGGCAGGGAGGGTGGAATTCTGGGAACAAAACAAAGATTAGGACATTAGTAAATTTTCCCGCAAAATACGCCATCTCCAAGTGTACTAAGGTTCTCATTTCTGAGCATTAAAACAGCTCTTTCCTTTTAGTACTATGTGCCCACTGAAATACATTCATTCTAATTCCAGGATGAAGTTTGGCACGATCCGTGCATATTATTTTTAATTTCACTGTAGAACCTGCTACAGGTTTCATTGGGATTTCCCAATGAACATCACCTCTTTTGTATACGACGGCTCCCAGTGTGATCATAATTTGACCAGAGTCCTGTTTCTTTACAAGCAATCTGGTGTCACTTGCTATGTGGTCTTACTACTGAGATTACCTCTTGGTAAGAAGAGTAAGTGGCTCTCTGTGGCTTTGCTTCTTATCTCAGTGGGTGCTTTGTGTACCTAGCTGTGGATGTTTAGGGATTATTTCCCAATGGGCTATGGAGATACAGGAGCTGGGTGTGTTTTGGAGGCACCATCCCTGACATTGGACATCTCGTTCTTGACACAACCCACGTCCGAGCAGACTCGAACCGGGCGACATTCAGCAAATGTCTTACAAATCAAGCCACTGAGTCCTTTTGTGTTTCTTAATGCATCTTCCTTTGATCTGAGGTTTAGAAATTCTATTCAAGAACTCACTTGAACTGATCACCCGACGCCCGCCACATTTCTAATGAGTGAAGCGAATCCAATGGGGCCATGCAAGGAATGTTTTTCCGTGCCAACTCTAATTCTGAAACACATTTGATATTCACACTGTGATTTCGGGTCACATCATGTTAAACATGACAAGCTCTATTGTGGTAGTCCTTTTGCTTAAAAATGTGGGTATTTTGTTCTGTATCCAAGAACTTCCACACCGGAGCAGATCAAGCTCTTCTCTTTCCACTGCTGTTAGAGAATAGCAATCGTGGAGTCCCACTGTTATTCTGCTTTTTCTATCAGCCTTTTGCAGTGAGCGGTGAACTCCTCAAGGGCAAAGATTCTGCACTGCTCATTTCTCTAATTCCACTTGAGCAGCAAGTCTTGTAGGAGAAATGGAATTAAATGCACTGAATACATGAAGGAAAGAAGAGGGGTAAACATGGACAGAGAAGGAGGAAGGAAGAAATGCTTATGCGGCCATGTCCAACAAGTTATTAATACAAAGCATGAAAGAGAGAGTTCAAATTTTTCATTTTTTTCTTTTTCTTTTTATTTCAGAAGATTACGGGAGTACACACGTTTTGGTTACATAATTTGCTTTTGTACTGTTTGAGTCAGAATTACAGGAGTGTGTCTTTTTTAATAGAATGTCTTTTTTCTTTTTCCCTTTGGGTAGATGCCCAGTAGTGGGATTGCTGGATCAAATGGTAGATCTACTTGTATCTCTTTGAGGTATCTCCATACTACTTTCCACAGAGGTTGCACTAGTTTGCAGTCCCACCAGCAGTGTTTGAGTGTTCCTATCTTTCCACATCCACAGCAGCATCTGTTGTTTTGGGACTTTTTGATATAAGCCTGCACTGTAGTTAACTGCAACCAAAATGTGAAATGTTGAACCATATTGCTAATATACATCATTGTCTTCTACTGACAATCAGATGTTAATTTATTTAGTCTGGTAATCCTATCAATTCCTATGACTTTACTTTTAACCATACATTTTTACTATGTACTATGAACTTTTAGCAAAACTTAAGAAAATATAATTAAAATATTAGTGTTCCCTTAGTCACATATTTCCTTTAAAATAATATTTCAATTATATGCAAATAAATTCTGCGGAGTTCTGCAAGACTTATGTCAAGACTGAGTAACTAGCAGTGTTTCCCTTCTGCTTATAACCACCAAGAAAAAGAGTATGTAGAGTAAGAAACCACAGGTATCATGACTGTGGGCATTCAATTTTGTGAAAGTTAAATGAAGTCATCACCAGAAAACTCATACTAGAAGAAATGATAAAATAATTCTAGCTGAGGGAAACTGCAAGTTTGTGCAAAGAAAAAAGACATCAGAAATGGTTATTGCATGAATAAACACACAAGATTCATTTCTTTTTCTTCAAGTATCTATAAAATACATTTGACTGTTTTCACAACTGTGAAAAAAATAGGGTTTATAACATAGGCAATAGTAAAAATAACGACAAATATGTCACAAAAGGTGGGCGAAGAGAAAAGTAATGGACATATGCTATCATAACCTTCTACACTATACCTTGAAACTAGGTTGTGATAAATAAAAGTTGCACATGCTAAAGTCTAAAACAATAGCTTAAATAAGAGTTATATCTAATAAGGCAAAAAGGAATCATAGATACTACTTAACAAACGCCAAAGAAGGCAGAAATAGAAGAAAAAGGGAACAAGGAACACATGAAACAAACAGCCCATTAATAGCACAAAGATATTTAAACTTAACCATATCAATAATTATATCAAATGAAAATGATCTAAATGCCCACAGTCAAAAGGCGTAAATTGTCACACATTGGATTAATAAAAGCAAGACTCTGTTGTATGCTGGCTACAAGGAACACACTTTAGATATAAAGATACAAATAGGTAAAACAAAAACACAGGGTGGAAAAAGATATACCATGTTAACACTAATCAAGAGAAAGTTGCAATTGGCAGACTTGTACTAGTCAAAATAGAATTCACAGCAAAGACAATACAGTGCCATGGATGAGGAAATTCATTTAATAATGATGAAAGGGTCACTCTTGTCAGAAGGACATAATATTTTTAAAGCTCTGTTCAGCTAAGGAGAGGTCTTTAAACCACATGAAGCAAAACTGATAGATTGATAAGAGAAAATAGAGTCCACAACTACACTTGGACACCTCAATTCCGTTCTTTTACCAGTTGAAAGAAAAAGTACACAGGAAATCAGTAAGTATATGCAAGTTTTAAAAAATGATCTATTTGTCCTAATTGACATTCATGGAACACTTCGTCTGACAATAGGAGAATGCACGTTCTTCTCAAGTTCACAAAGAACAGTCACAAAGATAAGATTATTCTCTCCATCACAAAATAAATTTAGAATACATTTAAGAGAATTTAAATGCCTGGGACAAGGACAATGATGAGGTTACTGGTTTGGATTGTAAGTAGAAGACTTTATTAATTGGTTTAGAGGTTCACTTCTGCTTTGTCACTTTCTCAATCAAATTGGCCACTTATTTAAGAAATAAAAAGCTGGTAGAATTGCAAAAAAAAAAAAAAAAAAGAATTCTAATCATACAAAATATCTCATCTGAGTGCAATGGAACAAAATCAGAAATCTGTAACACTAAAATCTGAAAGACCTCTAAACGTCTCGAATTTAACACAAAAGACAAAAAAGGAGGGGAGAATAAAAAGGTAAATTGAAAACTATTTTTAAATGAATGACTTTGAAAAGACAGCGTAAAACATTTTTGTGGGACCAGTATTGCAATAACTTAGGGGGAAATGTATAGCACTAAATGCCCATTTTGTCAAGGAGGGTTCAAATGAATGATTTCCACTGTATCTGAAGAAAGTAGCAAAATGAGAGCAAATTAAACCCAGAATAAGTGCAAGAAAAACCAGAAATAAAGGTCTGAGTGGAATTCAGTGACAGAGAAAACGAATCATAGAAAACTTTATTTAAGTCAAAAGGTGGGTCTTTGAGAAGATAAATAAAATTGATAGTGGATCGTTCAGAAGATAAATAAATTGATATATCTCTAGCCAGACTGATCAGGAAAAAGAAATCAAAAAACAGAAGAAGCTCTAAATTACCAACTCCAGAAATGAGAGAGGTATATCATTAAATATTCTATTAACAGTAAATTAATAAGAAAGAAATATTATCAATAATTTTATGTCAAAAAATTTGACCACATAGATGAAATGGAAAAATTCCTTGAAACCCACAAACTACCAAAGCTTGGGCAAAAAGAAATAGATAACTAAAATCGTCCTATGTCTATGCCAAAAATAAGCAAAAACAAAAAAACAAACCCCAAACCAAACCATACCGGAAAACAGACCAATATTGATTAATTGGTGAATTCCACTAAACATTTAAGGCAAATTATGTCTATTGTACACAAATTCTACCAGAAAACTGAAAAAGAGCAGATGCAAGATTCATTTTATGTATGATATAAAGTGCGACAAAGTGCTTTGAGTTTCAACTTGTTGCTAGTGGTGTACACGTTTATTCTAGCTGCTATTTAATTTTGGATATTGGCTATTGTACATTTTGAGATGTTAAAGTCACTTTTGAAACAAAACAAAACAAAACAAAACAAAAGACAAAGATACAACCAGAGAGAGACATTATAGGATAATTGTAGAGAACCAAATCCCTCATGGCCACAGAAAGAAATATCCTAAACAAAATTTACCATACGTATGTAAAATTTTAATAAACTGCTTATTTTAAATATATGTAATTTATCGTGTCAATTTTATCTCAATAATACTATTCAAAATTGAATACAAATAGAATAAAATAAAATGCTGGGGTTTTTTGGATTTAACACTCAAAATGCTAATTAGCTTATTTCACTTATCAATATTCTGGGTTTTTATCCTAATTCTTTTCCATTATTATAAAATGCACACAACATATAATGTACCATTTTAACCCTTTTAAAGTGTACATACAGTTCAGTGATATTGAATACATACATCATATTGTACAACCATCATCACCATCCATCTCCACAATTGCTTTCATCTTCGAAAACTGAAATTTTACACTTTTAAATAATATTAAATAATGCCCCATTTCCCTTTCCCAAACCCCTGGAAATCACAAATCTACTTTGTGTCTCTCTGATGTTGACTATTCTGAGTACCTCTTCTGAGTGAAATCATGCATGTAGTATTTGTCTTTTGGGGACTGGTTTATGTCAAAGTTCAAGGTCCATTCATGACGTAGTGTGTATTAGAATTCCCTTCCTTTTCAACGCTGAATAATACTAATATTTCATTATATGTATATACCGCATTTTACTTATTCATTCACTCGACAACGAGCACTTAGATGGCTTCCACGTTTTAGCCATCCTAAATAATGCTGCCATGAACGTGAGTGTACAAATATCTCTTCAAGATCTTGCTTCCAACTCTATTTGGTATATATCCTAGAGTGGAGTTACTGAATCATATGGTAATTCTATTCTTAAATTTTTGAGGAAAAATCATACTCTTTTCCATAGCCACTGCCATCAGTATAAAGGGATTCCAATTTCTATACATCTTTGCCAACATTTGTTATTTTCAGTATTTTTAGTAGCCATTATAATGGGCTTGAGGTGGTATCTCATTGCAATTTTGATATGCATTTCCCTGATAATTAGCGATATTGACCATCTTTTTATATGTTTATTGGTCATTTATATATCTTTTTTAAAGAATATCTGTTCAAGTCCTTTGCCCATTTTTGGATAGGTTTTTGTTGTTGTTATTTCGTTTTTGAGTTGAAGGAATTCTCTCTCTCTGAATATTAATTTCATCGCATGTACGATTTGCAAATATTTTTCCCATTCTGTTAGTTGCCTATTTACTTTGTTAATATTACCTTTCAATGCACATTTTTTAAAATAAAAATTTGCAAAGTTTAATCTTTCTTTTAAGTTTTCTACTGTTGCCCATGTCTTTGGTTTCATAGGCAAGAAATACTTACCAAATGCAACATTTTGAAGTTTTTGGTCTATGTTTTCTATTAAGAGTTTCATAGTTTTAGTTCTTACAATTTGGTCTCTTTCTCTTCATTCTTAACACAGAAAATGTGCTTAGGATATTTTTTTTGTGGGCAATTTTGATGCTTTTAACTTAAGAAGATATTTCACAATCTTATGGATCCAAAAACGACACTTACAACCTTGGGCTTAGGTTTCCAACTTGAGTCATTTTTCTTAGCGTGTTGGGTGGATCTGGATGTCAGACATTTTAAAAGCACTTTTACAGATCCTTCACATAAATTAGCTCATTCCAGCCTAGCATCCACCCAGGACAATCTTAAACACATTAAAACTAATTAAACAAACACTAGGGGTGAGGAAAATATAGCAACAGTCTCTGAAGTCTCATCTCAGACTGCAAATCTAGTAATGTGAAACTGGAGAGCAAAATGGATTTTGGGAATCTCCAAATGCCTAGCATTTTCTGTGGAATCACACTACCTCTTGATGAGATATTAGCCTCTGCAAACATCAGTTCCTCTATCTTTTACAGATCATTAGTTCACAGGCAAATGTATTTTTCAGTAAAATAAAGGCAGAATCTCCGCATAGTTCCCGTGTTCGAATTTGAAGCTAACAATATGTTATTCCATAACTTTAGAAGAAGCTATAAAACTTGACAAGTAAGGTCACAAAATTTGTTAAGTTTAAGAAAAGCAAGCTAAGGCAAAAATGAGGATTTTTGCTTAATATATCTCTTCTAGTGCAAGGTGGAAAAAAAAAGACTATTACATACTGTCAAAAAAGGAGGTGTTTGCAGAGGTATTCGAATGATTTGTAGTACTAGAAAACTTTTGTTTTGTTTTTACATTCTATCAGTTGAAAGTCTTAACCCTAAAGGCATGGATTTTAGACATCAAGATGAGCTGGTATGTCAAAGGCATGCCATGCCGACATACGTTCTTCCAGAATTATCCTTTATTCCTTGCTCATGGAATAGTTTATGCTCTAGCACATTTGCTATAAATGAATATGCTCAGGTCAGACCTTGGAAAATTCTACTGGTTAGCTTTGGTTTCCCCACTGCAATAAAACCATAAGGTAGTTCTCCCAAACTTTAAAAAAAAATTGGAAACTTAAAGTTTTTACCTGATATTGTCCTTGTCCATTAACACTGAATATTCTATTTTCTTATTGACTATTTTAAAATTTACAATCCGGAATGATCAATATTTTGTGATGTGGTGTTAAAGACAATCAAAAATAGAATCATCAGATTTTCCTTCACGTTGTAATTTTTCATGATAAAACCCCAAAGCACCAACTCAGAGGCTACCCTGAAATATTTTTCATACTATCTGAAGCCACAGGTGCAAATTAAAGACTTCCTAAAAAAGTAGGAAGTTATCTCACTCAACTAAACAACAGCGGCTTTAAAAAAGTTTAAGACAGTTTCAAATGAAATTCCTAATGGAAGATTTTCCAGCAGAAGTCAGTAAAATTTTATTGTCTATATTATCATTTTTATAGAAGCTGGAAAACCTCTAGAGAAGTGAATTAAAGTTGATCTTTTTGCTTGTAATAAAATAAAGAACATCCTATTTTACCTAAGGGGATGTCTTCAAAATGACTTTTAAAGTAAAAATCATAAAAGTGAAAAAGAAAAAAAAAGAAAAGAAATTAAATCCAGGGAGATTGTCTACATAATTTCTCTCTCTCTTTCTATCTCTCTCTCTCTCTCTCTCTCTGTCTAGCTCTCTCCCCCCCTTGAAATTATGTAATTATATAACTAATGTTGCGTAGTAAACTTTGTACCAAGCATTTGTTCAATGTTCACCTAAATTCTTCTCACCCAGAAAAAAACAGTATCTCAGTTAGTGAGTTGTAAGTTCTCTTCCCAGCATGGCAATCAAAACCATTCTTCAATATCATTCTTTGCGCAGTATGGTAAACCCCACAACCTCATTCCCGAATGAGCTCAAGTTCATCACTCACACAGTATTTTTCTAAATAGCCTGGACCCCGGAGATTTATGGGTTGTACTGCGGTGGAGCTAAAATGGAAGCGTGGATTATAGCTGTCATTTTCGGGTTCAGACCTGGCTCTGTAGGTACAGATTGATTCTTTTTTTTTTTTTTTCAGATTGATTCTTAAATGTCCATTTCCTTAGCACTGGCCAATATGTAGGGTTTTTCATTTTCTCGTGCCCCAAATGGCTAATTCCTACCAGCTGCAGAGACATATGAGCACATTAGTGTTTCAAATGCTTTACAAAAATGGACTTATTTGGGTTTTTCCCTTAAAACTGTTGCCCTGAATATGATTTTTTTCTGCAAGTCATGATTGCATATATTTTTTTTTAACCAGCTGGGCTATATCTAGTGGTTTCTCTAGATTTGTTGGTACACATACAATGAGGAAATAGATAATTCACTTCTTTGAGGGTATCCATCAAAACATACTGAATAGTTATGTTAAATATATGATATTATATAGTTATGTTAAATACATGATGTACTGTGTTTGTTTTTTAGTGCTATGTAAAATGTGTGTTCTTGCCTCAAACGCTCATGGTATAAAAGAGACACAAATCAACCTGAAAATTGCCTGGGCCTCAAGTGTACATTGTACCTATTGCCAATGAGGTGAGGTGACCTTGTGTGATATAGACAATCGTATAACAGACCACAGTGATATAATATAGTTTCCTCTCAACTTTTCACTCCCTTTACCCTGATTATTAATTTTATGCTGTTTAGTGATGTCGAGTGATCTTGTTTCTATGGTTATTTTTTGTTTTCTTGTATTTCCTTTCGTCAATACATAAACTCAATGAGACCAGAAACCGCCTTTACCTGCCTATATAATTGTCTAGCCCTTGACTTAGTACTGGGCACATACTGGCTACACAGTATGTGTTGGTTGAATGAAAAAAAAAAAATTCAAGAGTACCATAGCTTGTTCCTTTTGTGTCAGATGGGATAAAATCATTTGAGCCATATTATATATTGGAGATATATATATATATATATATATATAATTTATATATAAAATGTTTCCAATGTGTTTTTCCACTATTATTGCAAGGAGGTGTTAGTTGTTGCCAACACAATTACAATTTTCCTGAGAGCAGAAAGTGGCTAGAACACTAAAGCAGAATGACCTCAAAGGACCAACTATGCACATATGCACAGAGATTATAAGGAGAATATTAGTAACATGAAATGACAGCTCACTGAAAATGGAAATAAAATAGTAGAAAATCTTTTGTTTTTTTCCTTCCAGGGATTGAAATCAAAGAAGAACCTTTTACAATTCCTGACCCAAAGGCATTTCTCTATTTCCCTATGAGGTAGTTCAGCAAGATTTTCATTTCCATGTGATTTACATTAGTCTTTTGAATGTTCGGAGAGACAGACTTTATCTCAGACAGTTCCTGGAGAATAATGTAAATTCTCGTATGCGTCTTAGTCTTAATCCCACCTTAACTCATTTTTACTGGGGGAACCAGAGAGTGAAAAACCAAGAGGAAAATATCAGTTCTCAAATTATTTAATCTGATCTTCTCATCTATATTTTCCTAGTCACAGGATTCTAGACTATCCAAATGCCCAATCTTGGAGGACACAGGAACTCTACATTTTTTCTTTTACCACGTGCGCAATCCAAGAGTAAGCGCGTTGTTATATACAAACGTGAGCTAGCCCACAGTACCTAGCTAAAAATCATGGGTGAGAATTTCAAAGTCATTCATCGTTTCAAGAGCTATGATTAATTTACCTCCTTGCATGGGGTAGAATATGGATGGGACAGTGGAAAAAAACATGTTTAAGCAACTGGACAAAGACGCCTCTCCCAGAGGTGGTGAAACAGGAAGGAAAATGGTTTTATTCTGGACAATTCCGAATGAGTCTACAGTACAGAACTTCCACTTTCCCAAAACACCCATCTGCTCAGACGTTTTTATACGAGAAGTAAAACTTCCATCTTGGTCAGAAAAGAGTTGTGTGGTCCACCGGGACACATAAAAGTTAATAACATTTTTTGATTTGTGATCAAGGAGAAAACCGGGACAACATGACTTAAGAGGACATAGGGCTTGGCTGACAGCATCAGAAACGTACGAATGGGCAGTTTCGGAAAGATTAGGTGAAGGTTGAGCTCCAGAGAATACTGGAAAATTACTTGAACCGTAATAGTTAAGCTAAACTATGAGTGTGTGTATGTGTGTGTGTGTGTGTGTATATCTAGTCAATAGATACATTGTTAATAATCAAAAATGGAAGTTGATTTCAGGAAATAATGTGTCTATTATACTTTGTTTCTTTTAAACATACACACACACACACAAACACACACACATATATATATATATATCATGATTTGTAATAGCTTTATAATGGCCCATGGCTTCTATGATTCTTAACACTTTACTTTTGTCCTCATATTTGAGAATCCCCTCAGGGGTTGTGACACTTTAAGCAAACTCTGCATCTGGCAAAGCAACATTAACCCAAGGAGGTGTGTGCACTGAGAATACCTTTGTTGTCCATAGAGGTTGCAAGCAAAATATTAATAATAATGATTAATTTTCTATTTGCTAATGGGAAAAGGTCTTCTCACTTCATATCCGTTTGGAGATGTCTCCTCTGTATCGAAATAATGACTTTGATTTAAGGATTTTCCTTCTCCGTACTTCATGAGGGGTTTTCTCCTCAATTTAGAAGTGGAAAGAGCCATCATGTGTCTCTACAAAATCCATAACTCAACTTATCCTAAGCATCAAATTGCTTCTGGTTGTCTTTCTCCCAAGGCACAAAACTTTCTATTTGCATCCCATGAATGGAGAGAGAAATTTTATTTCTGATTTTCTACCATAAATCTTAAATTATGTGACTCCTTGGGACACATCACCAAAGCGGTTGAATCATTTGGTGACGATATTCACCACCCACTAGAAATGAGAGTGCTGGTGCCCTCCAAGAATTTTACCATAAACAAGAAGCACATCCTGAGGTTCTGAGCTTCTATAATTGTACCAGCTTTTTACAATTAAATTAAAAAAAAAGTTAACGCTCTTTTGAAAGTGCCTGATTCCTTCTGGATATGACATAACGATTGGGTGTTGGTAAACCCCCACGGTGAGTGCACGGTGACATAGATTTGAACACTTAAATTTGCGTGTGCATTTGCTAGATAAATATGTCACTGTAAATAATATCCAATGCTATTTAGTTTACCACATAGCAAACATGAACGATAAAACAGGGAGAGAGGAAGTGCATTCTAAAACACCACGTGATCCTATTTCAGTCTGCAGTAAGCTCACCTAACAGTTTCCTTAGATCTGCACGTCTTCCCTTCAGAAATGGAGAGAGATGGCAATTTTACTTAAAATCAGAAAAAAAGGGGAGACATCCATTGGCTTTACCTTTGTTTGTCAAAACCAGTGATTGTATAACTGAATGTAAAAGATCAGAACATTCACTCCGGTTGCGAGTGAATCCTCTTCTACTGCCTCTGGGAGAATTTTATGAAAAGAGGAGATACCCATGTTTTCCGACAATTTGAAGGCCTCTAGGGAAATAGCATTTGGAGGACTTCTTAAATGTGCAGCCTTTGTGGAAAGCTTATTTTAATGCAGTTCTGAATTATTCTGTGAATACTCAACATCTCCTCTGCACTGAAAATTAAATTAAATAAAAAAAAACAATTTGGGAACTTGCTTGTGGTGTTATGAATGTTGATCTTGTGGCCTCGGTAATCCTATGTTATATAGAATGAATAAAGAGAAAGAAAAGGCAGGCAGGGCTTCAGTTCCTATAAAAAGAAGAGAAGACCTCAATTTGCACTTGTACTAGAATATAGTGTTTTGTCTTAATTCAGAAAATCAACCCAGCTACCTTATCTAATCTGCATAAAATTTGCTTATGTGTCACTCAGCCCAGGAGAGTCAAATAAAAAGTGGTGGTGGTTTATTTTTTTTAATGCCTAGTGGCCAACGGCATATCAATTTTTCCAAGTTAAATACACTTTTTTTTTTTTTACTTTAGAATGCACACTGAATTTGCTAGAACACATAATAAATCATTCTATTTTATAGTAAAACTATAAATCAACATAAATTCAACCATTTTTACCTGAGAGCTTTTTTGGTTATTTGTATATTTGTGTTCCCAGCCGGGCACAGTGGCTCACGCCTGTAATCCCAGCACTATGGAAGACTGAGGTGGGAGGATCGTTTGAGGTCAGGAGTTCGAGGCCAGTCTGAGCAAGACCAAGACCCCATCTCTTCTAAAAATAGAAAAATTAGCCGGGCATGGTGGCTCATGTGTAGTGTAGTCCTGGCTACTCGGGAGGCTGAGGCAGGAGGATCCCTTGAGCCCAGGAGTTTGAGGTTGCTATGAGCTAGGCTGATGCCACAGCACTCTAGTCAGGGCAATAGAGTAAGACTCTGTCTCAAAAAAGAATGGCGATTTCCTCCCCATACTTGGTCAATCAGAGATCTTCGACAGTCCCATGCCTTCCAAAACTGAAAATTACAAGAAAACATGAGAACTGGTCATAAAACTCAATATTCCACAGTAAAAGTTATTACTCTAAGCTTCCATACAAAAGGGAAAAAAGTCACAAAGCCACCTTAAAGAACATATGAAGGGCTACATGTCATAGATGAAAGTTATAATCATCTCTGAAGATTAAGTTGCACAGAAGATTTGAAAATGAATTACCCCACTCCTCAGTATAACCAATGGACCACACAGATGGTGACCATTGAAATCAGAAAACACCAGAGCTGAATGAAAATGAAGATGCTACATCTCAAACTCAATTCAATAATGTTAAAATTAAGACGCCAGAAGGAAATGGAAAACAAACCGCACATTTAATGGAAGTTTTTGGCAAGGATTTTAATTGGCTAAGTGCTAGAATTTGTGATATGGAAATCAGTCTTAGGAATCTGCTGGGAAAAGTTAGAAAGAATGGAAAATTTGGCATAACATGTCGTGGACGCTCAGGCATGTCATGGAAGAGGAGACTTGAGTGGCTGTTGAAAATTTATTTTATGTTCATTTGATGTAAGCATATCCCCAAAATTTGAGAGAGATGGGGTTTCTTATCATTTTTGTATTCATGAACAGTTCTTGAAGTTTGCAAAGGCGTATAGCTAGAATATCTTTACTAGCAGTGGTAGACTTGTTTTAAAAAAACATATTTTTTAACATGGTTGCCATAAATTTTATTTTGCGTCACACTAATGCTATTCCTTTTGCTTTCTCTCTGTCTGCATTGATCCAACCCAAAATTGGTCATTGTTTTACTTTGAACTTTCTGAATCCTCTACTTTATCTATGCTTGCTTAAAAGCTGCATTTAATCAATATCCTTTTTGATGGAATCATTATCTTTCTGTTTTTATAGGCGAGTTCAAAAAATTCATTCGCATTGCCATGAGTGATATGTGTAGGTACACGTTCAAAATATTGACTTATGCATTAAGCATGGTTTTATTGGTGTTAGGATGTGCAGCTCTTCATTACAAAGCATTGCATTTATATATTTTTGTATGTTTATGTGTATTTACATGTAGACATACATGTAAATATGTGCGCATATCTGCATAGAGATTCATGGGAACACACACTCTATAAATACACATGATATGTATGTAATTTAACTCTTTCTGAAGTAATATACATTTACTTTTGTAAACTGTGAACATAAACATACTTTTCAACTCAGCTATCTTCTACTTATTTGCTTTCTTGGTAAAAGGTGGTGTTTTACACATTGTAATATTAAATAATTAGTTTTTCTTGTTCATAGTCTCTTTGAACAGACATTTACATAATATTCTGCAGCAACATAATTATCACACCACATATCTATGATATTAAAATCTTTAGCTCCACACTTGGTAGCAATGACATCAGAAAGGCTTGTCTTGCCTTGTGTCTACATCTCTGCTTCTTTGAGACTGCGTTCTTACTATCTTATCATCCACTTCTCCTTTCATACAATTTATGTCATCTTCAGTTTTATTGGACGGAGCAAGCAGACTCTTTGCAGCACTTATTACCGCTTTTTTATGTGATGTATTTTTCCAATTATGCTCTCTGCGGTCAGCGGGATTGCTAACCATTCCAGTTATTTAACATCATCATTTCTACATTTTGAATTCCTTGCACTCAGCTGGCTCCAAAATATCTTTTTGTTGTTGGTTTTGTTTCTGGATGCCAGCGAGCCATAACTTGTAAATGCCTGGGTACTTTGTATGTGGTCACCAAAGAGCAGGTTGCTTGTCCGTGCAACGTACGCCAGTGTGTCTTGGTTAAGGCTGCAGAATTGGAAGTCAACATGCCGGTGGAAATCCCAGCTCCAGGAATTACTAGGCTGTGTCCTTGTGCAAATTACTGGACCACTCAGTGCCTCGGTGAAATTGCAATCCTGATGGCACCAACGGCAGAGAATAGTTTCCAGCACCAAGGAGGTTAAAGTATCCCATGCACTGAAGAGATGAAACATCATATAAGCAGAGCCCTAGAAGTCTATGAAATCTTGTGCCTTTGCCTTTGGGTATCTATTCTTGCATAAGAGAGAGGTCTAATTTTCACATTATTTTTATTGGTTCATAGGCAACTTCCTCTTTCCCCCACACCCCTTTAATTTAAGCTTAATATGCTTAAATTAAAAATTTTCTTCTTTGGTGTGAAACATATATACATATATATCTTTTGCATTGATTGGTTCTTGGTGAGACCTTTAATCCACAAATACAGATCTAATTTATATGGATTCAGAAAACCTCCCCGGAGCACGTGTACGTTATCCATGTTTCTCTTCCCTTTTCTTTCTTTCCGTCTTCAGTATGTGATTTGTTTTTGCTCTTCCGTTTAACACATGAGTTATAATGGGCCAGTGACTTAACAGGCTTGACTCAGTTTCCTCAATTTGTATAAAACGGATGCTGTGTAAAAGTAGCGAATCAATATAGGCAAGGCGTTTGGAGCAGTGTTGACACATGGTACATCATCAGCGGATATTTCTGACGGCTAACATTAACCGATCCGTGAAGTTATTTTCGCTGACCACTTGGTTGCCGTTGGAATCTTCCGGTAGCAGGCAAAGCCATTGAGCAGATCGTTTGTTTCTTCCTATAGTTTTTGGCACTCTCTCATTTTAGCTACGCAGCCAATAACTTCGCCATTCTTCGTGACAGGGAATGTACGCAGGGTAGCCGGGTGCTGCTAGCAGTAAAAGCTCGTCTCTTCTTTTGTAAAAGTCAAGCTGTTATTTAATGGTAAGTTCCCTGGCATCGGACTGAGGTGGTAAGAGTGAATTTGAGCACAGCAGATGAGGGACATCCACAAAAATGTGGAAGCAGATAATAGCATTGGAATCTACCCTCACTGGGACCACTGCTTATCTGTGGTAATGCCCTGAGTTGCCACATGTGCACTGTCCCAGAGAAAACAACTGGGATGGAGGGTGTTGGATTTTGCTAGTTATCCATGGCCAGGAACCCAAGAGTCACTGGGTTAAAAAAGACAGTGACAAACCGTGTTTTTGTCCCTCCCGGCAATGCATTCCCAGCTACCACGCAAGTATTAATAGTAAAGAGTCTGAAACTCTTTTGCATGGAGACCACACCCTTGAGCTGTGCTTTGTTTGGTTTTCAAGAAAGATTCGTGTTACTCTGGGTATTGCAACATTATCTGCTCTGCGAGTCAGTTCACTAGACGTCCTGAGGGGTAGATTCCCTCCTACCCCATGACCTTCTTCAGGGGGTCTAGATCTACCAGATATTTGCTTCTCTGAAGATCACTGCCAAGTGCCAGGGACTACGCAGTCCATCAGGAAACAACCCTCCCAGGATGACCTGGTAGATGTCACGGAGCAGAGAAAGACTATCCTATTATTCCTATAAGGCTACGGTTGGAAAAGAATCATCCATTGTTCACAGTGCTTAGATGGGTTGTACCATGTTTCCCCGAAAATAAGACCTACCCATAAAACAAGCCCTACCAGGATTTCTAAGCATTTGCACAATAGAAGCCCTATCCCAAAAATAAGACCTAGTACGGGCGTGGCTATGCAGCGCATCTGCACAACCCATGCATTTCATCACGGAGCGGGAAAGAAGGTGAGCAGCCCTTCTCATCTGCCCTATCGTGACAGCTACTATCCCAGAGGTGACCGGAAAGGTGCAGGCAGCCCCACCAACAAGGTCGGCTCCCCCTGTCAGGTCCTGGCCATCCTGTGCATGCTGCAAGCTGAGGCTTTGGGGGAAAATAACACATCCCCTGAAAATGAGCCCTAGGGTATCTTCTTGAGGAAAAATAAATAGAAGACCTTGTCTTATTTTCAGGGAAATATGGTATGTGGAAAACTGTGGTTAGTCAATGAATTGACATGAAAGACCATGCTGTCCAAGTTTGCAGAAGAAAACTAGAAGTGGAGAAATGTTTATGGGTGTCATACAAAATGAATATCAATATATTCAACTATATGAGTGAGTTTTGCTTACAATTTGGGATAGCACACAAGAATTGCCTTGTTCTCAGAGTTCAGGAATGCCACAATTTGTTGTCTGACCTATGCATTCTCTCTCCCTCATCACCTGTCTTTGTTATACAATGGGCTCCATCACAGGATAGGATGTGTTCATATGTGTACGATGATTAGAACAGAATTTGGTATGTAGCCATGGTGGAAGTGCTAGCTGTTATTGTTGGAACTGGAAGTTAGGCCATGAGTTTGCTGATTTCCGATCTTGGATCTTCTTAGCATGCATAATTGGATGAGCTGATTCCTTATTACATATGATATATATATATATATTCTGTTTCTATGGGGAACCCAGACTAATACAGGAATCCATTTAACTCCTTCCAGCCCAGAGTCCCTTGTTGTGATATAATCCTATATACAGAAAAAATATTTTCACACACACACACACACACACACACGCATTATACTTTGGAACTAGGACAATGTTTTTAGTAGATAAGTTGAATTAGGTGATGGAAACTGTCTCTCCATCCAATAAATTAATGTATGCCACTTTCTTATCTTTGAACTGTGGAAGTTCGGCCTTTAAAAGATGCACTTGTTCAATAAAGGGTTCCAGTAAATGATGGACCATGTTTTATAGAAAAGCAAAAGGAAAACAACACTTTTTAAAAATTCTCTGATGCTTTACTTCTTGTTCGTACAAAAAGACAGACGTTGTGACAAATTTCTTTACACACACGCATCTGTGCAGAAACTGTCTACAAGCTAAATCAGGGACATAAAATGGAAATCACACAGCATTAGAGTGCAGAAAATAAAACCAGATAACTCATTTTTTTTAAACTTGCTACATAGCATGCTGCAGACATCTCTAAACTGGTTAAGAATACAACCTTGCAGCAGCAAACCTTTCAAATCCTCAAATGCTTTCAATTTGATAAAAAGAAGAAAAAGTAATAATTATTTTGAAACAGAGCATATTGACATTCTTCCACTGGGTAGCATGTGTGAGCAAAATGTTTCTTTCAGGGAACCGTTACATGCTACACTATCATCTTTTTATTTTTCTTTTGGAGTACTTAACAATATTAAAACTAATTTGAAATTATATTAAAAATTTGGCATTTTATATCACAAATTTAAAAGGCAAGGATTATAAACCAGTTGGTATGTAAATATACCTTTATTACACAGGACTTTAATGTCAAATGACTTTGTACGTGTCTTAGAAGTTACTTTGTACGTAACCTTAACATTTGTACCCCCATATTATGCTGAAATAAAAAAAAAGTGACTTTGTATTATTACATTAAAGGTATAATAGCAGTTAGTACACCTGTAGACAAACGGCTGAAACAAATTCGAGTAAAGCCATTAGATACGGATACACTCACAGGTACACACATACACACACTCTAACTATGACATATTTTTCTGGAAAGAGAACTAGATATACCTTTATATCCACTGAGACCTTTGTTGACATTGAGACTGTTATTTTATAGCACATGACCCCTTTGGTTCACCTTCCCTTGATTTTAATGAGCTCTTAAAAAGTTGTCTGACGGCAGAACTATAAAGAAATTGTAGACATGTCATTATATTGCTTGAGGGCTTTATCCAACTGCATACTAACATGTGCATTTATAATAAAGCAGATGGGATGAGAAGGATACATGAAAAAAGGGGTAGAGATTTGCAACTTACCAAATGCTCTTCCTAGGTGAGGTATTGTTCAAACGCTCTATTCTCAAGTCAGTGATCGTTTGACACTTTGACTCTGCTAAATGCTGAAATAATCATGATTTTGTCCGTGTGCATATGCTGTGGGTTTTTCATAATTTTCCTAATAATGATCTCTAAGTGTGTCTTTAGTTATGACTTTGATGAATTCATTTGCAAAGCAAATGAATACAGCAGCTAGGCCAGTACGTGTAGGAGGGAAAAAAGGAAACCAGACTCTTGTCTTTTTTCTTAATTCATGGACATCATTTCAGCCCAGGTCCTTATTTCTCTGTGTCAGAAAACCATCTATTTTTGTTGAACTATGAGCCTGTCATTTCGTACATCAAAAGGGTTGGTTGAATGTTGGACATTTCATACAAACAAATGCATAGTTGAGGAAGGTCCATTTTCTTATTTAATTTATTTTAATTTTTAGTGATGTATTGTAGTGGTCATTTTCTTATTTTTTAAAAAGAGGCCACACAGGTCAAATCTAAGCCTGCGTTTATCTAATTTTGAGAGGAAAAAGCAATTGATTTATTTATTAGGTTGATTAAAAAGTGTTTATACCTGCCCGGCATTTTGTTGGGAGCTGTAAGTAGACAAAGGAAATTTTTTCCTAATAAGCTTCTAAATGCAAGTCCAAGAAGGGACAATTTTAATATAAGGTTTGAGACTGATGACATATGCAGCTAATCTCTCCTTTTTTTTAAACCTGTTTCCATCACACCTACCTCTCTTTGGGCTTTTCCTCCTACCGTGAGCAGCTCTGCTGGGGCCCCTGTGGCCTTTCTTACTGCCTGGAGTCTGTCCCTGGGCGCATTGTTGATGGGGTCCTGCAGCTCTCTTTGCTCTTGGGCTCAAACTTCCTCAGCTCTATGAGGATGTGTCTGTCCTCCAACCAAATACTAAGCAAGCCCCACCCTGCTCAGCTTCTAAGGTCAGCCGAGATTGGGTGCCTTCAGGGTGGTATGGCCGTAGACAGCCCCGTTAAAAAGTGGGCAAATGACACGAACAGAAACTTCTCAAAAGAAGACAGACTCATGGCCAAAAATGTATCAAAAAGTGCTCAGCATCTCTAATCGTCAGGGAAATGCAAACCAAAACCACAATGAGATACCACTTAACTCCAGTGACAATGGCTTTTATCAAAGTGTCCCAAAACAATAAATGTTGGTGTGGATGTGGAGAGATAGGAACACTCCTACGCTGCTGGTGGGACTGCAAACTAGTACAACCTCTGTGGAGAGTAATATGGAGATACCTCAAAGAGCTACAAGTAGAACTATTACAATTTGATCCAGCAATCCCACTACTGGGTATTTACTGAAAGGGAAAAAAGACATTCAATAATAAAAAGACATCTGCACTAGAATGCTTATAGCAGCACAATTTACAATTGCAAAGACGTGGAAACAACCCAAGTGTCCATGCGTGGATTAGCAAAATGTGGTATATGTACACCATGCAGTACTACTCCTCTATAAAGTAGATGATGATCTAGCACTTCTTGTATTATCCTGGATGGAGCTGGAGCCCATTCTTCTAAGTAAAGTATCCCAAGAGTGGAAAAACAAGCACCACATGGACTCACCATTAAATTGATGCCTTTCTGGTGAATAAAAGTTCACACATGCAGGTCCTCTAAATCTCCAGTCCCCACCCCCCGGGCCACAGACTGGTACCAGTCCGTGGCCTGTTAGGAATCAGGCTGCACAATTTGCCTGAACAACAGGCAAAGTAGTGAAGCTTCATCTGTATTTACAGCTGCTCCCATCACTGGCGTTATTGCCTGAGCTCGCCTCCTGTCAGATCAGCAGCAGCGTTAGATTCTCATAGGAGCACGAACCCTACTGTAAATTGTGCATGTGAGGGGTCTAGCTTGTGGTTCCTTATGAGAATCTAATGCCTAATGATCTGAGGTGGAGCTGAGGCGGTGATGCTAGTGCTGGGGAGTGGCTGCAAATGCAGATGATCATTAGCAGAGAGGTTTGACTACACAATAAATGTAATGTGCTTGAATCATCCTGAAACCATCACTCCCCCAGCGGTGGAAAAATTCTCATCCATGATTCTGGTCCTTGGTGCCAAAAAGGTTGGGTACCACTGCCCTAGATTCTATGTTTCTTCACACCTTTATGTGAGAGTGAAAACTGTATGACCCGAAAAAGTGATTTAGAGTGAAAGGTGTGAATCACGTCCAAACATAGTTAAGAATACTTGAAATGAGATTTTTTTTTTTTTGGCCTGGATAGGAAAAGCTTAATGAAGAAGGTTAAAATATTTTGAGTTTGATTCTGCAGGCAATAGACAGCAAGGACAAGTTTGAGACAAAGTGGCAGGTACGGTTATCACACCACTGACTTACGGAGTGCGAGTTGCCCAAGCAGAGAGGGAGGAAGTAGTAGCTACAGGAGTGAGAGTATCCAAAGACCGCGTTTACAAAGAGTGAATTGGGGACATCTGTTGAGATACTCTACACTGAAAAGCAATGATTAAATTTTTCATTTGCAACCTCGAATGGAATTTTCAAAACCATTAGAGAAACTTAAATAACATGAGAAACGATAAAAAAGAGGATGGCTGTTACGCAGAATCTAAATTATGCAGCTACTGTTATTATCGCAGAGATTAAAAAAAAAAAAAAGAACTAACTGTGCAAATGACAACGCATTCCATTGTGAATTGTAGTAAGCTAAAGAGAGAAGTTAGACTAACACGGTGAGGAATGATAAAATTCACTATCCATTCTACTCATTGAACAAATACCTATTAATAGCCTTTGATGTGCCAGAGGGTTCGAGAAGTGCCGAAATTTTGTGTGTGTCCACAAGAGACAAAAAGAATCAGAGGATAAAAAAATAAAACATAATAAACAATAAACATGATGCTTAACATGCATCATACAAATGTTTCGATATACATTCATGGCAAGGAGAATGGCCATTCATTCTGATGGAGAGAAGCAAATTTTAAAATATATATGTTAAAAGAATAGATTAGGTGGCTAAGCAGCTGCTAGTGAGGTTGGAAGAGGGAGTAGGACACAATGCAAGCGAAAAACATGTTTTATTCAGCATGCAACACGTTCAGCTGGATCAGTTCTTGCTAATACAGGGAGTGTGATGTACACATAAAAGAAGCCAAACTCTCTAAAATAATTTTAAAGAGATTTATTTTGAGCCAAATTTGAAGACCATGACTCGGAGCCAGGCCCAAGAAGGCTTGAGCAAGTGGACTGGCCGTGGCTGGGCCACAGTTTGGTTTTACGCATTTCAGGGAGAGACAGGGGTCACAGGTAAAGTCATAAATCAATATGTGGAAGGTGGACGCTGTTTTGGCCTGAAAAGGTGGCACATCTCAAAGGGGGCTTATAGGTTGTAGGTGGGTTTAAGGATTCTTTAGGTTGTAATTGGTTTAAAGACATGAAGCTTTGTCTAAAGGCTCGGAATGTCTTAAGTAAAGATAAGGAAGTCTGTTAATGAGAGACAAGCCACCTGACATATATTTGTTGTGTAAATTGAGGACCTGCAGGTGTGTCTTGCACAACCTCAGCCTGTCAGCGAGTCACAAACAATGTCCTCAAGAAGGGAGGGGTATGATGAGACAGGTCTGACCTCCCTCCTCATGGCCAGTAACTCAGTTTTAGGGTATCCCCTTGGCCAGGAGGACTCCATTCAGTCAGCCGATGTCAGGGGTAACCTTAAGATTTTATTTTCGTTCACAAAGAGGATGACTGAGAGAGGATGGATGGGTGTGGCCATAATTTGCTTGAAATTCTTAAGAGGTCCACTACACACTCTCAGGGACCTGAGTCGATGGAAATAGAATCAAGAGACCACATAGAAAGGGAAACAAAGGCAGTGAATGCAACCAGCTTATTGAGGAACGTTTCTGAGATGGGGAGCAGAGACAGGAGGGAAGGTAGGAGAAAGATCTCAGGAAATTTCACCCCAAAATCTGACTCCCTGGCATAAAGAATATTTTGAATTAAGGATTGTTGGAGATCAGCAGGTTTTGGAAGGGGCTTTCACTCTGTCTGCATGAGCAGAGGGACCCATGGGAAAGAACAGTGGACTTCCCGTCCCCTCTCTGTCATCTCAATAAATTGCAGGAAAGAAGATCAGGAATGCAACCAGACTTGGTCCAAATCATTTTAAAGATAATACCTGTCTCTCAGGTTAATTGACAAGCCAATCTGTTTTCCCATCTATTCATCCTCCTAGGTATCTATCTATTCGACCTTCCCAGCAACCCCATTTATTGCCCTAAACAGAATTACCTATACTCCTCATTTCTCTCTGTCCAAAAAGAGTGTATATAAATTTCTGGAGCTCATTGGGATGTGGGGTAATCACTCCATGATTCTTTCCATGTGCATGGTAAATAAACCTCTTTCTCTTATTCATCTGCCTTAATTGTGACTTGAACTTTCAGCAAGCTTTCAGGGAAAAGGGGAAGTTCTCCCTCACCAGCACATGGTGTAACATTGTATTTCAAATGTATTTTTTTTTTTTTTTTTTTTTTTTTTTTAGAGAGACAGAGTTTCGCTCTGTTGCCTGGGCTAGAGTGCAGTGGCATCAGCCTAGCTCACAGCAACCTAAAACTCCTGGGTTCAAGCGATCTTCCTGCCTCAGCCTCCCGAGTAGCTGGGACTACAGGCATGTGCCACTACTCCCGGCTAATATTTTTGTATATGTTTTTAGTTGTCCAGATAATTTCTTTCTATTTTTTTAGTGGAGATGGGGTCCCACTCTTATTCAGGCTGGTCTCAAACTCCTGACCTCAAGAGATCCTCCCGCCTCGGCCTCCCAGAGTGCTAGGATTACAGGCGTGAGCCACCATGCCCGGAGAATTTAAAAAGTATTTTAAAATAAAATTTTAAGAATTTTACACAGCTGGTGTATCTTCCCAAGTGAATACACAGCTAGTGTATCTTCCAGAGCGAATAATCCAGGTGGAGATGAATGAACCTCAGGGGTGTCCAGATCCAGGCTGGGAGTCTTACCTGGCCACCTTCCAGGTGTGTGATATTCAGGAAGTCCTCTCCCCTCCGGAATCCACAGTGTGTTTATTTACAATGGTGTAAATGGTGACACCCATCCTGGAGGGTCATAGAGAAGATTAGAGAAGCCAGAGGAAGAGATGGTTCAGGAATGGCGGAAGAAAGAAACGGATTCTATGTGTTCTCGAATTTGCTGTTTGTTTAGAAATTTTAATTTAGATCAAATTCAGGAAGACAAGGTAAAAATAAATAGGGAGTTGTTATAAGATTAAAAATATGTGACGGCACACTGCATGAGAAAAGGAATGAAGGGATTTCTCTTTCCCTTAAAGAATGTCATTGAGAATATAGATTCAATGCTAGGGAAATGCCCAAGATCAGGGTAATAGCAGGGCTTATTTTATTTCTGCAAGGGACACGTGGCCCACAAGACATATGGTGAGAACAGCCTGGAAGATTAGCCGGTCAAAAGTGGTGTGAAGGGTTCAACTGTATCTGTGAAAATCATGCCGCTGTTAAAGGAAGAGGGAAGTTGGTAAGAGAGGTTGGTATGGAGGACAGGATGATTAATGTGTTCTGAGACGTGTTGGGATTTAGGTGGCTGCAGGGCAACTAGCTGGAAATACCCAGGTAGACCTTGGGAAATGTGAATCAGGGGCGGGGGAGAGAGGCCGAGTTGCAAATATCCGATTAGGGAATACCTAATGTGTGGAGGTGATGATTAAAGCTTGAGAGGTTGCATTCGTCCACAGTAAGAAAAAAAGAAGTGCAAATAAGCATACACAAACAAAAGAGTTCATTTATCACCTGGGTGAGCTGAGACATCCACCAGTAGAAGGCGGCTTCAGGTGGTGAAAAATCCATTGATGCAGGGACTTAACAGTACAAGCATCCTCTCTCTCTCTCTCTCTCTCTCTCTCTCTCTCTCTCTCTCTCTCTCTCTCCCCTCTCTCTCTCTCTCTCTCTCTCCCCCTCTGTCCTTCATTCTCAGGCAACCCCTACTCCAAAATGACCATCACAATCTCCTGAATGCCATTCCCACCAGCTCAATGAGCACATGGAAAGGGACCAGTGTTTGATTCAGTCCAGGAAACATCTCGAACCTGGGATGCACTGTCTTCTTGGTGGAGTCACTTTCCCATCTCCGAGCAAAACATCCCGACTCTCATTTGCTGGGCCTGGCCACCTGCCCAACTCAGGAACAAAGCAAAGGATCTCAGCTCGTGTGGGACCACGTGGACTGTCGGCGTAGGTGGGTTTCCCACCTATGAACTCAATGTGAAACTGGTGTCCACTAGACCTCAAAGGATCATTATATTCCACTGACGATTACCTTGATTTAATATGCATTGTGTGCCTGTATGGAAACATTACATGCACCCTATAAACATATGCAACTATTATGTGCCCACAATAATTAAAAATTTAAAAAATTAAACATTGCCACAGTCTGAGCACGTAGACCGACATGCATTTGTTATCCCAAAGTTTCTTCAGGGAAGGGTCGGGGAAATGACTTAGGTGGGACTCCCAAGCTGTCCCCAAGGTGTTGTCCAGGGCTGAGGTTTCCATCTAAGGCTGAAAGTGGAGAAAAATCTACTTTCTAGCTCATCCAGGTGGGTGGCGGGAATCTGTGCTGCTCAGTGGCTGCTGGGTTGAGACACCACCAAACACTGCCCCAGATAAGATTGCCCATAGCGTTGGCTGAAATTGTCAGATACCCCTGCCTTTAAGAAGCTTTTGGGCTACTTTAGGAGGTGCATGCTAAGTAATTCATGTTGCAATGGATGCTCTGTCCTGATGTCAGAGGAAAACCGGTTCTTACCCAGGGGGAGCTCGTAGTGGATCGGGCAAAGCAGAGAAGTGGCCAGACTTTTGCTGTACACGAAGATCCGCCAGACTTGGAGGCTTTGTTTTGCCTAAGAGGAGTCGTATTGGAATATAAACAGGGCAAATAAGAGGTTTTTAGATAAGAAGGCACTGCTTTCGATTAAGAAAGCTATTCGAAGCAATTAAGCATTAAAGTTACATCAAAGGGTAATACAATATTTAATGAGTGTGAATTAAATATAGTGACAATTGGGTTAACACAGATTGTATTAAAATAACACATTAAAATTATATGACTAGTCGAAAGAATTTATAAATAAAATTGTGGTTATCAAACCACAAAAACAAAGCAAACTCATTGTAGTAAAACTGGAAATTCAGAAAAGCAGAAAGAAAACAAATAAAATCCTCTTTAATGACATTTTTTTAGCAACCTAATTCTGTAAAACATAATGTACACCAGAAAGTGAGATTCTGCACTCAAATGATAGCAATTAATCTATGAATACATTTATATAAACATTATTTACAGATAAACATAAACTGTATAATTATGAATAAATATAATTTATTTATACAATAAACATAAGTTATGTATGATAAATAAATATAAATATTATAAAAAAGCAAAAAATATATATGGCTATTGTAAACAATAACAATAAATATATTCACATAAAGAAATTACTTATATGTAATAAATACAAATTATATGATAGTAAATACATTTTGTACACAATACGCATACATTGTATATAATAAATAGATAAATAGAAATATTGTAAAATATTGAAATATTGATAAATACATAAATATATTGATACACATTCAATAGAAATTGTACTTTGAGTACACAAACACCATTCTCTTTTTCCTTTCAGCACAGTATCAATACATTACATGAGGTATTCAATACTTTATTATACAATGGACTTTGTTTTAGATGATGTTCCCAGCTATAGGCCAATTGTGAACAATAAGTATATAAAAATATTGCTATAAATACATAGAATTTATATATCAGTATTAATTATATAATTATAAGCAAATACGATTTATGCACAATAAACCTAGGTCATAAAAATATATCAACATTGCCTTGTAAATAATAGCAATAAAGTATATAATTATATATTTTTATATAAATAAATATTATCTATATAGTAAATTGTCTTGAAACATAAGCTATCCTTTTAGCGTACAGTCTAATTTTCCGATATATTTGAAATTTGACCGAATTGGATGTCTTGTCCACATTGTGAAAGGTATTGCTTGGTTCACTTCGCAACATATTATTATGCATTTTAAAATGTCATTTAATAGCTTTCACTAACTGAAGTTCAGTAGCCTAATAGATACCTAAAATTTTATGGAGGCTCTAAAATTTTATTCAACCTGACTCCCTGTTATTTCCAGACTTCCACAATCTCACGGGCGGCGTGTGCCATAATACAGAAATATGACAGCCACAGATAGAGGAGTAGTACCAGGGCTCGCTGGGTAACACAATAACCCCTGCTTATTTGAAGTGTCCCTTTGTGCTTCTTATGTCTGCGTGGA
Source organism: Mirza zaza (assembly GCA_008750895.1). Classification (NCBI taxonomy): domain Eukaryota; kingdom Metazoa; phylum Chordata; class Mammalia; order Primates; family Cheirogaleidae; genus Mirza; species Mirza zaza. The sequence continues at coordinate 48,200 of VSMD01001840.1, read as the reverse complement.
GCATTTTGTGGGGGGACGCAGACCAGCTCTCAGAATCTCCTTCTTAGAGCACAGAGCAGCAAGCCTTTAGGACATAGCTCCTCCCACTTCCCCAAACTCCCACGTTCTTGCCTTGCTGCTCTTTTGTAGCTCCTGTTCCCTCTTCTGTTCCCAGAGGGGCAGAAGATGACTTGAACCGTCACTGCGCTGTCCTGCCCCGCCCACACACCTCGGTTCTCTTCAGCCGTGGCTGTCTGACACACAGCTGCTGGTGTGCTTCTTCCCCACGTCTGCTGAATGAAGGCGTGGTGAGTGCAGAGACCTGCTTTGGTTCTGTCCGCAGAGCCTACCCCAGTGCCTGGCACTAAACACACGTTCAGTAAGTATTTGGTGACTAAATGGAAACGAGTTACTGATTTAGACATCTGCCACCGATAGGGCAAGACATGCACAATATATAAAGTAGTAGGTTGGTGCTTTTGAATGTTCAGATATGTGAATATGCATGTATATAGATGGTATAATCTATTATATGCATTTAATGTGTAATGTCTATAGAGCGAATGTACAATAAAGCATGTGCAATATGAAACTGTATATATAATCATACATAAACATAAAATGTGCAATATTTTATATATTGCACAGATGGTCCTCGACTTGTGACAGTTTGACTTAAAATTTTTTGGACTTTATGATGATGTGAGCTTGATACACATTCTATAGAAATCGTACTTTGGCTACACATACAACCACTCCCTTTTTCCCTTTCAGAACAGTATCAATGGATGACATGAGGTGTTCAATACTTTATTATAAAATGCACTTTGTTTTAGAGGATGCACCCAGCTTGTAGGCTCCTGTAAGTGTTCTGAGCACGGTTAAGGCAGGCCAGGCTACGCCGCGATGTTTGGCAGGTTAGGAGTATTCAGTGCATTTCCCACTTACGATATTTTAAAATTTCCATGGGCTTATTGGGACCTATCTCCATGGCAAGTGGAGGGATATTTGTATACAGCATGTGCTCGATAGAACAAAATACATAAAAATAACATACTATTTCTATGTTTTTGTAGGAGAATATAAGAAAACTACGCAGTGTATGATAAACATAATATAAATACATGTTTTATAATATCTAATAAATCATGTTTTCCTCCCCTCTTTGCGTGTTGGGCAATTTCCTCTCTCTTTCGATGTGAAGAGATTCCAGCCAATTTAAAGCAGTCACTACTGCAGGGTGTGTGTGTGTGGGGGGGTGAGTGAGAGAGAGAGAGAGAGAGAGAGAGAGGCAGATAATAGAGGGAGGAGGAGGAGGAAGAGAAAGGGGGCAGAGAGAGAGAGAGAGAGATGGAGAGAAGGAGAGGGACAGAAAGGGAGACAGAGAGAGACAGAGATGCAGAGAGAGAGAGAGAAACAATGAGAGAGACAGAGGCAGAGAGAACTTTGTTTCTCCTGGAGTCATTTCTTCCACGACTATTTTCTCAGAAGTAGAAACAGCCGGAGAGGTAGAAGAGGGCAGACAGGTGGAACGGTTCAAGGATTTGAGAGGAGATAAGTGATATCTCACTGAGGTTTCGATTTGCATTTCCCTGATGCTTAGAGATGTCGAGCATTTTATCATACACTTGTTGGCCATTAGTCTATCTTCTTTTGAAAAGTTTCCGTGTTCATATACCACATTTTCTTTACACAGTCCCGCCCGGATGAACATTTGGGATGATTCCATATCTTGGCTGTTGTCAATCATGCAGGAAAAACATGCTTACTTTTCATATTCCCACTGTTTTTAATAAGATTCCCAAGACTCTGTGTTTGAGGGGAAGTCAGGCAGACTGCCCCCAAATCCAGCTCAGTCAAAGTGAAGTGACGTGAGCCCAGCTGAGACATTCTGCACCCTGAAATACAGTTCATTTCCTGAAACACGTAGCAAAATTAACACCTACCCATACAGGTAAGGTTTTCATGTCAGGGTAGGTGTTTAACAATAGTGGTGATTAGTACAACAGACACACATAAAACACTTCATTAAGCACAACGTTGTGTTTTTCTTAAGGACTGTAGGAATTTTGAAACCAAGATCATTTCCTGTGTTGTCTCTTTATAGGAGTTCAGACTCTTAACCACTTGGGTACAAGCGTCGACTGTAGCCGACAGCCACAGGGGAACGCGCACGGCCACTTTTAGCCGACAGCCGTGATACGACTTTTCTGATTTTTCATTTAGCAAAATTAAATTGTGAACATTTAAAAATAACGTTTAAAAATCATTAAAAAATAATGGAAATCATTTAAAAATAATGAAAACATATATGTCTATGTTACCTATTCTGATTGACACGACAAGCAAAGCTGCCTGTAAAGTGAAACAAGCTTTCAGGCTTTCCTCGTCACACAAGAGCAAAACGGACGCCTCTAATTTTTCCCAGGTACAGGTTGATGTCTTAACTGCCTTCTTCGCTCGAGATGCCTCAATTTTATGTGTAATAAAGCTTCACCACCTCAAAGACGTGCATGTTTTCTGAGGTAGGCGATTCCCTTGATACATCTTTTTGAAACACATGATTATGATCAGAGTCCATGTAGTTCTGTGCCACTGCTTGCAAAGAAGAAAGTATATAATCTAATAACTTCTTATTAAATGCTTAGTTCTTGCAAGAGCACGTCTGAAGGATGTTCAAGGTAAACCGCCTCACTTTGGAATTCCACTGCAGGGGAACTCGCGTCCTCCCTAATGAAAATTTATTTCAGGCTCCTAACGGATGCTGTCCTTTGTTCTGTTTTTTGCACACGAGTTTTTGGGTATGCTAAGTTTATAACCAATACAGTTTATGTGTGCCCTAACTTATTTTTCTGTTTAGAAAATGGGTGATAAATAGATAAAGCCCCAAAGAAGAAAAATTGGACTTTAAATTACTCAGTTGTTTTATTATCTATACATAAAAAAGGAACTAAGCGTGGAATAATAATTTGGAGTCGGAGCTCGACGGGATATGGATTAACTATTAATATATTACAGATGGAAATCCGAACGCCACGATTTAGTGGGATATACCTTTGCTGCCTTGCTCTATCCTCACTAGGTAAATGCAGGTTTGCAAAGCTATGGAACGTGTGAGCAATCGGTCTCTGACAGGACTGGAAAATTCAGATTCCTTTGTGGTCAGGGGTAATAATATGGGGAGTGGCAGGGAATATAGGTTACAAATAGGTGTGTGTTGGGCTTAAAGTACTTACTGGTCAAACCGATTTAAAATTCCACTAAGTGGGGCGTACAAAATGCATTTGTCGACTTACACAGGGATAGTTGTCTTCTTTTTAAATTTCAGAATATTATGGGGATATACAAATGTTTTTGATACATGGCTTGAGTCAGGGCTATAGATGTGCCCATCCCCTGAATAGTGTTCATTGTCCCCTCTAGTTTCATTTGTGTCCCTCCCCTCCTCCCCCCTTCCCCTGCTTGTTTTCCAATGATGTTTTCTTCCCTCTGTGCACTTGTGTGTGATGTCATGTCATGCCATTGTCACCTGATCATTCCGTGGTAACGTGTTTCCCTGAAAATAAGCCCTATCCATAAAATAAGCCCTAGCAGGATGTCTAAGCACATGCGCAATAGAAGCCCTACCCCGAAAATAAGCCCTAGTGACGGGCGTGGCTACGCAGCGCGTCTGCACAACCCATGCATGTCGTTGCGGAGCGGGAAAGAACACGAGCAGCCCTTCTCATCTGCTCCAGGAGAGCTCTATGGCTCGACATGAGAGATTGGAGCCAAAGGTTCTAAAGGAAATAGAGTTGGGAGAAATTGAGGATGGAATTCTGGGTTTGGGGAGTTGTGATGATGTTCCAGAAGAAGATGACTTAACTATATTTGAATAAATGTAGACGGTTGTACCGTACTTAAAAAAAATAACACATCTCCTGAAAATAAGCCCTAGGGTGTCTTCGTGAGGAAAAGTAAATATAAAACCCTGTCTTATTTTCGGGGAAACACGATATATACAGACTTGGTTCCTTTGCCACAGCAAGCTGATAGAGGTATGTTTTTGCTTTTTTGTTTTTGTTACAGGTGTGTTTCTGCTAACATGTATTGTTTTGGTAATTTCCATTGTCATAAACCTTGGCTTGCTCAGTGCTCATTTTTACGCATTTCTGTCTATACCCTAATATGTTACGGCTCTTCATATAATTCTGATTTTCCCCCAAATGCGGATAAAGATGCCCCCTTTTTTTCCACATGTACAATGATTGTATCTGTGAGCATTTGCAAGGCAGTGGGATTGGATACACATTAAATGAATTTAAAGTAGGTGAACACTCACTTCAAATGAGAAAGCACTTCATAAACATGTATGGTTGCTAGTTTGAAAAACAATAATTGCTCTGCTAATGGATACACTACAAATTATTGATGGATTGAGCAAAACAGTCCTTGAGTGAACTCACATAATTTGGCAACTTTTTTTTTTTTTTTAAAGTCATTTCTCCTACAACTCACATGGCAGTTTCTATGAGTTCTAAGGTCTGTTCTTCTGTGAGCCAATAAAGCATAATTTCTGACACATTCTTCAAACATAATCTGGAGTTTGTGGGCAATGAGAAATGGAATTCTGCTTCAACACTGACCTAGCTTGGGTCAAAATGATTTATTTCCCTGCAGAGACACTTGAAGACTAATATGCTAAGTAAAGGAAGGAGAGTTTGCCTTTAAGAAGTCATCATAAAATTCACAGATCTGTACAATTATAGAAGTAAAACTGACCTTAAAGTCAATGCATTCTCATGCTATCATTTTAGAAGATAAAAAGGACTCGAAGAAATTTTTACTGGTTCTTACTATTTTGGGGATCAGAGAGCCTTGGAGTATCTGGTTAAGAAAAGGAGCCTGTCTCTCTGGACATCTCAGATACGCACGTCTCTCTCTGGGTTGTGGGGTCTTGTTTTGGAATTTCATGACCAGACTTTAAGAATCTCAAGGAATCATCGGATATTACAGATGAATTTCCTCTTCTTGGGATTAAAACCATGCACTTCAGGAAAGATAACAGTGGCTTAGACCCTCAACCATGGATTTGCTTTAATGTGGAACATTCTGTTTCTGCCTCAAAATATGAACCCATGTGCCCAGGCAGATTGCACACTCTCAAATGGGGCAGTTTAAAATTTATAATTTGTGTTACGTTGGAATTACCGATACAGCCTGCTTACTTCCTTCAGCCTTTTTTTTCTTTCTTATTTTCATTATAATCTTTCGTTCCTATGAAGGGTATAGTACTTATGAAGAAGAATGGGGGGAAAAAAACTCTATTTCATCCCTAAGACGATCACCATCACCTGGGGAACATCTGTATTAGTATCTTAATACACAAAACCCTCAGTGTTCCAAGCTGTTCTGTGTCAGGTTCCACTTCTTAGGTTTGCATTCAACTAGCACCTCAATATGCCTATATACATCCTCATAGTCTAACAAAAATGTTAATATATATGAATAGTAGGCCGGGCGTGGTGGCTCATGCCTGTAATCCTAGCACTCTGGGAGGCTGAGGCGGGAGGATCACTCAAGGTCTGGAGTTTGAGACCAGCCTGAGCAAGAGCGAGACCCCATCTCTACTAAAAATAGAAAGAAATTAATTGACCAACTATATATATATATATATATATATATATATATATTAGCCAGGCATGGTGGCACATGTCTGTAGTCCCAACTACTTGGGAGGCTGAGGCAGGGGGATCGCTTGAGCCCAGGAGTTTGAGGTTGCTGTGAGCGAGGCTGACGCCACAGCGCTCTAGCCTGGGCAACAGAGCGAGAGTCTGTCTCAAAAATAAATAAATAAAATAAAAAATAAAATAAAATATTGAGATCCCAGGTTGTGTTGACCAAAGACTTAAGGTTGTATTAGGAGTGTTGAAATGAGTGACATAATTGTGTGAGAAAAACTTGTTGTGCTTAGTAAGATTTCTCGCATGATAAGGTATTTATTGCATGGCTATCTATTTCAATAAGGGACATTTGATGGTAACATAAGAGATGGGAGCTTAAGAGAGTCAGTTCAATAATTTTCGGAAGAAAGAAATCATAAACCAAAATACGTCTGATTGTCTCAAATCCCAGCCCCAGTATTACCTCAGAAGAGAATGCAAAAGGACCCAAAGCTGGCCTCATTCAGCAGAGTCACTTTCAAACATGTTGAGTCAGAAACCACTAAGGCAAATACAACGTAATTGATAAATGGTCCAACAAGATCTGAGAGTCCCGCAGCATGGCTTATATGAAAACAGGACAAAGATGTGAGAAGAAATTGACTCTCTGAAGTGGTTACTTCTAACATCTGAGAAATAAATAGAAACAGCACAAATGGGTTCTTTTTAAGGATGACTTTTTATATTCTAAGTTTAATAAGATCACCACCACCACTCATTGAATAGAGTTCTCCTTAAGTTGTTTTGGCGTATCGGAAAATAATTCAGATATTTGTAGAAAGTACTCTAGTCACCACAAAACATAATGTTCTCCAGTTCCATCCGTGTTGTTGCAAATGGCGAGATTTCATTTTTTTTTGTGGCTGTATAATACTCCTTTGTGTGTAGGCACCACGATTTCTTTGTCCATTCATCCGCTGATGGACGCTTAGGCTGATTCCAGATCACGACTACAGTGACTAGTGCTGCAATAAAAACAGGAGTGCAGATATATTTTCAATATACTGAATTCCTCTCCTTTGGATATACACCCAGCAGTGGGATTGCTGGATCACATGGTGGTTCTAGTTTCAGTTTTTGGAGGAGCCTCCATAGCTTTCTCCGCAGTGGTTGCGCTAGTTTGCATTCCCACCAGCCGTGCCTAGAGTCGGAGATGGAGCTCAGGTTTCAGGGCCGAGGGTTTCCCGCCGGCTGGGCCGGTCTACATGCTGCCTCTTCCGTGGACACCAGGAGAATTCTGCCCTGTGCCGTGTTCCCTGTGCCAGGCTGGGCCTGAGCTCCAGGGCAAAGTCCCATGGTCACTTCTGGGTCCCTCTCCTGGGCACAGATTCTCTGTCTACTCAGCGCTGACGTAGCACTGCTGGGCTATGGGGTGGGGTGGCGTAGGTAACACAAGGCTGTCTTTCCTGCCCTCTTCCGTCCGGTTTTCCTTGATACGAGGTTGGAACCAGGTACTGTGACCGCTCGCCTGACTTTCAGTCTTCTGCAGACGCTTCCTGGCGTGGATAGTTGTTGAATTTGACATTCCTGTGGACCGATGATCGCCAGAAGTTTCTATTCAGCCGTCGTTCTCCGCCCCTCAATTTCATGTACTAATACTTAAGATGATTTTAAATTTCTTTTTTTCTCCTTTTCTCTCTCTTTTTTTTTTAATTTCAGCATATTATGGGGGTACAAACGTTAAGGTTACATACATTGCCGTTGTCTCCCCTCCCCCCTCGAGTCAGAGCTTCAAGCGTGCCCATCCCCCAGACGGTGCACATCTCACTCGCTATGTATGTAAACACCCGTCCTCTCCTCTCCCCTCCCACCTGTTCCACACTCCACAAGTGTTTGTTTTTCTTTTTTTTCCTAACATTTTGGTTACATTTTATATCTTTGCCTTTTACCTAGCAAGGGTTAGAGGTATGCCCTTCCCCTCCACAATGTTCACCTCATCCCTCAGATGTGGGTCTACCCCCCCAACCCCCGAATCCCTGGTGAACACCACCACCCTTTGAGCACCATATTGATAATCCGTCAGTACCAATTTGATGGCGAGTATATGTGGAGCCCATTATTCCGATCTTGTGTCACCTCGCTTTGGATAACGGGCTTAAGCTCAATCAAGGGTAATATAAGCGGTGCTAGCTCGCTGTCGTTTCTCAGAATCGAGTAATATTCCATTGTGAACATATGCCAAATTTTAATAATCCACTCATGAATTGACGGGCACTTGGGTTGTTTCCATGTCCTTGCAATAGTGAATTGTGCTGCCATAAACATTCGGGTGCAGATGTCTTTATAATAGAATGTCTTTTGCTCTTTAGGGTAGATGCCTAATAATGTTACTGCTGGGTCGAATGGCATTTCTATTTTTAGCTCTTTAAGATATCTCCAAATTCTTTTCCACAAAGGCTGCACTAATTTGCAGTCCCACCAGCAGTGTAAGAGTGTTCCTGTCTCTCCACATCCTCGCCACCATTTGTTGTTTGGGGATTTCTTGATACAGGCCAATCTCACTGGGGTTAGTTTTTTAAAAAACAAAACAAAACAAAACAAAACTAAACTAAATTCTAATCTATTTTATTCCATTGGGACTATCACCGTGTTATGTTCCACCGTTGCAAATCAAAAGTGTATTAGTAGTTTACGCTTTTTGGTAAGCTTTCAGGGAGCTTGCTTGGAAAACACATTATTAATACTGTTCTTGATAATATCGTGCTGCAGAAATGAATTACTTTATTTTCATCCAAGCCCAACGGCTCAGAACGGAAACTTGGAGGCACGGCACATAAACATTCATAAACGAGGAAGCTACCGGTCTTGTGAGTGACGCCGCCAATGTATACGGCCACACGGTGAGCTGTTTTATTCCGTGCCTGACACCCTCACACCCGTAAACGTATCTCATAATTCACTTGTTTCAGGTAACATGCCTCTCTCCAATTGTGCATTGTTTCAAGCTTAAATTAAAACTACTAAGAAAAGGTTTTAAAAATCTTTTTCTTTAACAACCACCAACAATTTTCTTTGCAATATCGATTACAGTTCTGCATTAGGATGCTTTTAACGATACAACGTGATGACAAATTTCCAGAACAACCTCAGGCACCATGTTTAAAAAAGATTCTCTCCTAGTTTCTGATTTCAGTCTTTAGTTATTCAGAAGTTGTTCAGAAATCCATTTGGTCATATGCTAAATGAGAGAATTACGGCACCTCCACAAAACAACTACAGGCTAAGCAGTAGCGACCTAAGATTGTTATTTACAAATAAATGAATTTTTAAATGAACTCTCCCGCAGTTTTTAAAAGCGGTGATTGTCTGATTCTAATTAATTTCCCACACGATCACAAAGAGCTCGAGATTTTCCTGTCTGCGGTTGTTTGAGGTTTTCTCTTGTGCCTTTCACAATATCATACACGCTCTTTAATCGGAACACTGGAATCTTGCACGTCGTGTTTCGAAATGGCCGTGTTTTCTCACGGCGTATTCCTGGGTAGCAATGCCCTTCCAGGTTGCTTGTTTCCGTGTTCTCAACCTTAAATTAAAGATGATGTTCTCTGCTTGGCCATGCTGAGCACAGAGAAGGGCAAGCGATTGAGCAAGTCCCCCTTTATGTCTGGATGGATTTCTGGTCATTTCTTTACTCTGCATTCTGCTTGTAGCAGATACTCTTATCTGCCCCCTTTCTTTGCTTTGGGTTTCTAGAAGGCGGATACTGCTTTCATCCACACACCCTGGTAATCTCAGCCCCTCCTCAGCTGAGGGCAAAAGGATAATTGGTCTCAGCCAAGGGAGAGAAGGAAGTTCCTTTTCTAAGCGACGAATTTAGAACGGGGCCGTGGGAGCAATTTTCTGATCCAGAGACATGACAGAAAGTTTGAAGGAAACAGTATCTGGAAAGAATTTTGCTCTCTTTGAGTTGAAGGGGGAAAAAAAAATAAATAAATGTCTTTCTTGTTGGGGACTGCACAGAGCTCTAGCATTAACCTCTGCTCCCAACTGGGTCTGGGTGTCGGGGACTGATGAGTGTGCAGTACACATCTCGCAAGAAGGTGTGCAACATTCACTGCCCACACAACGAAACTCTCTGTGAAGGGCAGGGGACACTTCCCAGCTGTCTGAACGGGGCTCAGTTGAAGAGGGAAAGAAGAGTGAGTCGGGGGTTTCACTGTGGTTGGTGGCTGGTGTTGGAGGAACTTCCTGCTCACACAGAAGGAGGCAGCACCCAATTTAACACTAACAGGTTGCCCCGCTGTGGGTCAGGAGAGAACCTTGGATGCTATTACACAATCTAACAGCGGAAGGGTGGAGTCCAACGCTTTAGAATGGCCGTCCACACAGGTCCATGAGACAGCAGGGATTGGGCCTTTGATAGTCGTCCTGTGAACTGAACCGCAGACAATGAGCACACACAGCTATCACAGAAATACGACACAGAGACACCCCACACGTAGGATGATGCATAGACGCCACACACAGAGACGCCTGCACCAATCAGAAACAGCCTAGTGCTGAGAGTCGTACTAAATGCAATATATAAGTGCCCTGTCTGCTGAAGCCGTTAGTCCCTGCATAATGTGTGGGTGCAGTCAGTCACACCCTCCTCTTTTCAGTGTTCTACTTTGTCTTTCTTTGCACACTGCGTTTATTCCAACGTGCAGTGCGGTCACCGCTAAGCGACAGGCACGTAGTGGGGCAGGTCAGTTCCTCTCTACCCGAGTCTCCTGCTTGAGGGACGGTCTTGGTCCTTTGCAGCAAAAAAGTGCGATTAAAATGCCAACCGCCTTCCCATTCTGCTTTTAAATTTGTATTTTGCTCTTTTGAGCTCACAGCCATCCAGCTGACATCATCCAAGTCACGTTTTACTCCCCAAACCTTAGTGAGCAACATAGCGTGTTAGTAAAGGAATAGAAATCGCAAAAGAGAAGAGAATTAGGAGGGGTAACAAAAACGGTCTTGAACTCTCTGGAGGTAGGGTAAAGTTTCCTCTTCTTATTTCAGAGGAAGTGCAGGTTAATGAGCAGATACGCCCGCATGCCTGAGATATTCCCGTCGATGCATGGAAAGCTCTCTGGTGATGCTTCAATTATATAACTTGAGATTTTAATTACGGTATCAGTACCGAGTTTCCCCGAAAATAAGACAGGGTCTTATATTTATTTTTCCTCGAGAAGACACCCTAGGGCTTATTTTCAGGGGATGTACTATTTTTTTTTTTTAAGTACGGTACAACCATCTACATTTATTCAAATAGAGTGAAGTTGTCTTCTTCTGGAACATCATCCTCACTCTCCAAACCCCGAATTCCATCCTGAATTTCTTGCAACTCTGTTTCCTTTAGAACCATCAGCCCCATCTCTCATGTTGAGCACTAGAGCTCTCATGGGGCAGACGAGAAAGGCTGCTCATCTTCTTTCCCGCTCCTCGATGACATGCATGGGTTGTGCAGGTGCGCTGTGTAGTCACGCCCATCACTAGGGCTTATTTTTGGGGTAGGGCTTCTATTGCGCACATGCTTAGAAATCCTGCTAGGACTTATTTTATAACTCCTTCATATTTTTTTCATGGAACAGATATTTTGATTATTTTGAGAGGCTGATGGTGCTATCTTGTCATTAAGGAAATGACAGTCAACAGTAGCAAAGGTAATGCACGACAGAAATAAAAGTCACGACTTCTTCCCATGGATATCGGAGAGGTGTGTGGTGTTAGTAAGGTTTTGGGCCGGGCAGGTGTGGTAGGAATGCTCCATGTGAGAAGTCAAGTGATCCTCAGGTGTCTGTGGCGTTACTCTCAGCTCGGCGTCATGGAATGTGGGTAGAGGGTAGAGTGTGCTATGAACAGAAGCCAACTACGTCGTGACCATGCAATCCACACGCATGTTGTGCAGTTATGTTACTTATATTTCACGGTCCCGTGGATGGAGCCTGGGGCTGTGTGGAAAAATGGAACGTTTATGGATTTGTGCACAGGGAGATTCTTCCAACCACCCAGAGCTGTCTTGGGTTTTCTAAGGCGGCTTCTCGATAATAGCTGTCTGCTGGCCCTCGGTGGCTTGGAAACCAACCTGTCTGCTGGTTTCATCCTGAGCTGACCATAAATATTGCATGGTTTTCAAAGCACAGGAGAGACTAGAGGTTCAGTGGCCGACATAGCAGAAGCACAATTCACAGCTTGACTTAAAACATTATCAGTAGGTGATAGTAATGGGTAGAGGAAGAAAGAACAGTTGGTGATTTTTTTTTTCCCACAATATTACAGGGCTACAAACATTTTGGTTGCATAAATTGCTTTTGCAGCATTTGAGTCCAAGTTATAAGTGTGTTCATCTCCCAGACAATGTGCATTGTACCTGTTAGGTGTGGATTTACCCCTCCCCCCTACCCCTCCCGGCTGCATGATTTCCGATGAATGTTATTTCCGTATGTGCACATAAGTGTTGATCGATTAGTTCCAATGAGTCCATGTGGTGTTTGTTTTTCCATTCTTATGACACTTCACTTGGAAAAATGGTCTCCAATTCCACCCAAAACAGCAAATGTTGGCATGGATGTGGAGAAATAGGAACACTCCTACACTGCTGGTGGGACTGCAGACTAGTACAGCCTCTATGGAAAGGAGTATGGAGATACCTCAAAGAACTAAAACTAGAACTACCATTTGATCCAGCAATCCCACTACTGGGTATTTACTGAAAGGGAAAAAAGACATTCAATAATAAAGACACCTGCACTCGAATGTTTATAGCAGCACAATTCACAATTGCAAAGATGTGGAAACAACCCAAGTGCCCATCCATCCATGAGTGGATTAATAAAATGTGGTGTATGCACACCATGGAGTTCTACTCAGCCACAAAAAACAGTGGCGCTGTAGTATCTTCTGTAGCAACTTGGGTGATGATTTGTCTCTGTGACGCAGAGCTGGGTGCATTCCAGTTTCCTAGGGTACTGGGCAGTGAAATCCCGGTCCAATGTCCTGCAGTAACTGCCCCCTGATGGTGGACAGTAATGTCACTGATTGCATGATCCACGATGCCATTTGCCATTCGACTGTGGGAGGAAAAATTTTAAAAAAGTGCAATGTTAGAAGAGAGTTTCGTGTTCTGGCTCCTGAATTCAATTCAGATATTATTTTCACCTTGAACTGTTTTCGATAAGATAAATCCATGTAGCCGAGAGGTCGTATAATGTCCTGAGGAGACAAGAGTATGTGTTTGGGAGCCCGGGATGATTCCACGTGAATTTATTTGTGATAAGCTTCCTGAAGGTTTAATCTGTCTCTCGGCATCTTGCAGCAAAGCACCCGCGAGCATCAGCTCTCATGAGATGGGGAAAACAGAAAGGCTCACAGACAACACCTTCGTGGCAACCTGTCGAAACAGGATCGTTTCTTAACTTTCAAATGCTGCTCTTGTTTGCTTCTTGGTTATGTGAACCACACACCCTTGAGATAGAGCTTCAGATGTGAAGAAAACTCCATCTGGAGTTTCCTATCTGACTGGCGTCTCCATTTCTTTCAACAACTTTGATTATGCAGCTGTAGTATTAGTATGGATACGGTTTGGGCAAACAATAAATTAGGTACTGTATGAATGCATGCTTTATGCACAAATGCATGCACCGGTGAATGGAATGCACCAACCCATGCTAAAATATTCCAGCTCTCCTCTGCCCACCAGTGCCCAGAGTAATCTCTAGTAATGTTTCCATTGGAATTTTATTCTTCATCTTGACCTTTCTCTTTAAGATGAAATCTATCTCCAGGGAAATAAATAAGTGATGTGAGACTTTGTAGAAAACACGACGTACAATTATACAAAAATGAGATGGAACATCCCTGAATGCAAGAGGAGGGAAGTGGTGTGTCTGGATTTGAGCGTGTGCTCCTGATACACAGCCTGTTTCGGTTCATGCATCCCCACGATGCTTTCAGAGTTAGACGAGGAATCCTTGTCATTCGACAACTCCAGTACCTGGTACATTGGTTATCATACAGCAGTAAAAAGAGGAACCAAAAAAGCAGATACTGATGCTTGATTTCCAGGGCTGATTCTCCCTTCAAACACACCTGGAATGGATACCACATCATAGTCAGGATTTTCGGGAGGGATACAGTAAGAGGATGTTGCATGAGTGAGTCGATCCTTATATCTTGATAACCAACACTGACCCATTTATCTCATCCTGTTGATGAGAATTCAATGTTTTATTCAGAAAACTCATATGGAACCCACATTTAGAGGAGAGGTGCTGTCTGATGAGCTTAACACATTATCCCTGGCACTGGATATAGGACCTGGACTACACTTGGGGCAACGTAAGTCTTGCATGCCTAAAGGAAGAGATGAGGTGAACAGAGACATTTGATTAAGATACAGGATGTATGCCGGGCGCGGTGGCTCACTCCTGTAATCCCAGCACTCTGGGAGGCCGAGGCGGGCAGATCGCTCAAGGTCAGGAGTTCGAAACCAGCCTGAGCAAGAGCGAGACCCCTCCTCTACTAAAAACAGAAAGAAATTAATTTGCCAACTAAAAATATATATAGAAAAAATTAGACGGGTGTGGTGGTGCATGGCCAGTAGTCCCAGCTACTAGGGAGGCTGAGGCAGGAGGATTGCTTGAGCCCAGGAGTTTGAGGTTGCTGTGAACTAGGCTGACGCCACAGCAATCTGGCCTGGGCAACAGAGTGAGACTCTGTCTCAAAAAAAAAAAAAAAAATGATACAGGAAGCACACGCCAGAAGGAGAAACATGGATAATCTTTCAGGCCAAGATAAAAGGCTTGCACCTGCTTCTAAACCACAGGTGGCGGCTGAAGCATTTTCACTGATGGACATAGCTGTGTTTTAGCAGCATTGCGCTGGGACTCATGAAAAGGAAGCCAGGACGTATTTGTGAGGGGATCTAAGGTCTATAGGAGTGAAGGAGACGCGTTGGAATAGCAGGAGGAGAAAAGAGAAAGAGAGAAAACGCACGTGGCTTGAGTGCGAGTCAGGAAGGGCTGTTGCGTGGATGGCCCCATTAGAGACTGGTGTCACTGATGTCGGAAAACCTGGAACGGAAGGCAGAAAGGGATTCAAGTGGGATATATTTCTGTGTGAGCATGAACCCATGTACCTCCCATTTAGGCTTGGCTGGAAGACATTTCCAACATCCTTTTGCATGAGAGAGAGAGAGAGAGAGAGATCAGGGAAGAAGATTGTGTATGTGTATTGTGATTGTGTGTGTGTACGAAAAGGGAGGGAATGAAGTCTTTCACTCCCTATAGAATGAATAAGATATTTGCACAAAATACAGTGAGTAGAGGAGTAAGCAGAGACCACAATTTTTAAAAATTAACTTTATTGTTTTAATCGACACATCCTAACTGTAGCTATTTAGGGGATACATAATATGATCTTTTGATACATATAATGTACAGCTATCAGATGGGCGTCATTCGCATGTCCATCATCTCGAACATTTATCATTTGTTTGTGTTGAGGATGTTCAGTATCCTCCTTGTGGGTATTTGGAACTACGTGGTATGTTGTTGTTAGCTATCCTCATCTACAGTTCCGTAGAACGCTAGAAGTTATTCCTCCTACCTAGCTGTAACTTTGTGTTCCTCTCACAATCTCTGCCTCCCCTTCTCAGCCTCTACCGTCCTCTGTTCTAGGCGATCAATTTACTTTTAGCTCCCACCTACAAGACGGAGAGCATGCGCTGTTTCACTTTCTGTTCCTTGCTTATTTCGCTTGACACGACGTCCTCCAGTTTCATCCACACTTTTGCGAGCTAGAAGAGCAGGTCACGCGTAAAATAAAGAAACGGTGCTACAAGATACAGGACAAACGGGAAAAGAGAAGTGTTATGAAGAAATAAAGAGTAGAGGCTTTCAAGAAAAGAGAAGACTCAACAGATGAGGACTAAAAATAACCCACAGGGTGTTTTGTGCAAAATACGTCCAAAAAGGACATATTTTGTGCTCTTATCTTTGGCTAGAACAGAGTCAGTTGACGCGTGAGGTTAGAAGAATTGTCAGCAGACCAGAGAACAGGCGTTCATCCGTGGAGATGCCTTTTCTGTGAGGCTGAGCTGCCGGGAGGAAGAAGGATCTGGAATTTGCAGAAGAGAATGCAACATCGAGTTGAAAGCTCCACTTCTGTTTTTGTTGCTTTCGTCCTGGTGGGAAAGCCTTTTGCTTCTTAATTAAAAGTTTAGAGGAGGCACGGATGATCTGTTTCCACGGCCCATGGGATTTGGACGCCCACATTAAAGGGTATAAAATATATTTTATACACGTAAAAGAACAACCAGGAAAAAGGAGGTTGCAGGGGACACTCCATGTAATTGCTGTAATATTGCTTTCTCGCTTGTGAGACGAGAGAAAACATCGCTTATCGTGGGGCGGAATCTCCCAGTGACGTCTGAGAACATTTGCAGGAAATCTGAGCTATCGATGACCCTGCTTGGTGGCACTCACTTAAAAGCCTACCCATTTTTTTTTTTTTAAATACATAGATATAACAACTGCCAAAGTTTGAGAATAATCACTTCTTGGGGGCAATCTCCTTGCCACATTCCCTAATAACAATGATACACCAACAGGATTTTTAGAGCCAACACCTGCCTCGGAGAGAAGCTAATTCAGATCAAATAGGCCCAGTCAACTTCACTCAGCAAACTCAGCCGCAGAAGGCAGGGCCGTGCCGAAACTCGGCAGGCGCCTTCTTCATCGTTACCTAGACACCAGCGCTTAGCATGTGCGCTACCGATTAGCATGCACGATCTTTCTCGTTTTCTTTTCTTTTTGCCCTGCAGGTTGCCTCTTGTATTTGTAAATGTTGCATCTGAAGATTTTCTTAGGCGAAAGTAAGAAGCATGTATCCCTCCGTAATCCAGATCTGCAAAGAAAGAGCTATCCAAGGGCTCCTGTCCACCGGCAACTAGGAACCGGGGGATGAATTCGGAACAGAAAGGGAGGTCGGGGCTGCATCAGGATGCCTCGTTCTCCCTGCTACTGTCTTTGAGAAGTTCCTCAGGATGACGGCTCCAAATCATCCGTAATTTTGATAGACGGTCCTCCCGCTCAACCTTCTACCTGACACATCTCCTGGATTAAATATCACAGCAGCAGACCCTGGAGAAAAAGACTCGGGAGGATAGCATTTGAGAAACCATACGCTTCGTTATATAAAGAGAGTTTTATGGAAAGCTCTTAAGTCACACGTACGCAGTTCTTAATAACGCTTTGCCAGTGTTTAAACAAGGGCCGATCTAGACCTAGTGAAGCCATTGACACACTTTTGTAAAAGACGCCTCCGCGTTCACTCCGTAACCCTGGTGGGCACATTTGGAAACTAACTCATGCCTTGCAGGCTTATAAGTAAGATCTGCTTGCCGAGTTTGCACCCTTTTTCCGGAGGTCTTAATCTGGTTCTGGTTATTCAAGGGCAGTGTTGGAAGAAAATTTCTAGCAGGGGAAGAGAAAGAAGACATATGACTCTCTCGATTCCCAAAAACCCATTTTTCCCACGTGAAAATGCTAGTTGATCTGCAGCATTGTCTCACTTCATTATCTGTGCAAACCTAGTAACATTGTATTTGCATTGCACAGGTGCCTAAATGAGGGCTTAGAGGCATGGTGGAAAATTACCCAAAGGCACAAAGCTATAGCGTGTGAGGGTCTCGGCAAAGGTGGACTGAGATCTTCACCACAAAGACGTTGGCATTTTGGACACATATTTTTTTTTGTGGTAGGGGCTGTCCTTTGCCCTGTACGATGTTTTGCAGAATCCCTGGCCTCCACCCCTACCAGATGCTGGTAGCAACACGTCCTCCTGCAAAGATGTGACCGTTTGCAATGTCTCCAGACATTGCCAAGTGTCTTGTAGAGGCCAGAAGAGCCCACGTTGAAAATGACGGGATGACTCACTCCAGTAGACCAGGGATGAAAATAGTGGCCCCCTACATATGCTACCAAGAGAAGCAACATTGTTGTCCCCAGGGAACTTCTTGGTACAATAGACTCTGGGGTCCTACCAGAGACCTAAGACATTAGAATCCAGCAACCTGTGTCTCGCAAAGCCCTCCAAATAGCTCCGGTGCTTGCTCAAGTCTGAGCAGCACAGGCAGAATCATGCTTCCCAGCTCTCCATATTGGTGGTTTCATGGGAGCAGGGGAGGAAAGACAGGAGGAGGGAAGAGAAAGCAGAAAAGAAAAGCAAACAGTCCTCGGGAAACTCCAGAGGTTGCTTCAGTGCCTTTTAGGAAAACTGGAGGAGGTGAAAGTAAGACTGAAACGAAGTCTCCAGTTTATAACTCAGTGTCATGCATTCTTCATCTACCATGTGCCATTTGGAGACCCATCCCTTGAGAGATGCAAAAAAAAAAAAAAAAAAAATTCTGGGATTTCATTTCAGTTACCTTTGACTGATGGATGTGCTGACTTGAAATAAATGAGGAACTCCCTGAACCATCTGGTACAGGACTCACTAGCTCGGAAGTCTGTGCAATTTATCCCCTTGCGTACTTCTCCTTAAGGTGGATGACTGATGGTTGAGGAATGCAAGAGAGAAATCATTTCCAAACTCGTCCACAATAAAGAAAGGAGCGACCAGGCTCGCGTGGTGGGAGGCATATGAGTTCTCTTGTTTTTTTTTTCAATCTATCATTCTTACTTTATTTTTTAATTTCAGAATATTATGGGGGTACAAACATTTTGGTTACATAAGTTGCTTTTGCATGGTTTGAGCCAAAGTTATTGTAGCTGTTAGGTGTGAATTTACCCATCCCCTCCTTCCATCTGCTTGATTTCCCATGAATGTTATTTTTATATATGCACATAAGTATTGATCAGTTAATACCAATTTGATGGTGAGTACATGAGGTGCTTGTTTTCCCATTCTTGGCATACTTCACTTAGTAGAATGGGCTCCAGCTCCATCCAGGATAACACAAGAGGTGCTGGATCACCATTGACTTTTGTGGCTGAGTAGAACTCCATGCTATACATATACCACATTTTATTAATCCACTCATGTATTGATGGGCACTTGGGTTATTTCCACAACTTTGCAATTGTGAATTATGCTGCTATAAACATTCGAGTGCAGGTGTCTTCCTTGTAGAATGTCTTTTGCTCCTTTGGGTAGATGCCCAGTAATGGGGTTGCTGGATCAAAGAGTAGTTCTACTTGTATCTCTTTGAGGAATCCCCAATACTCCTTTCCACAGAGGTTGCACTAGTTTGCAGTCCCACGTATATACGAGCTTTTCTGTTGCTGTTGTATCCAATTACCACAAAGTCAGTGGGTTAAAAAGCAACACACACTTGTTCCTTTACAGATCTGGAGGTCGGAAGTCCACAATGGGTCTGAGGGAGTCGAAATCAGAAAGTCAACAGGGCTAGATCTTTGTGGAAATTTCAGGGCTGAACCTGTGCTCCTTGATTTCCCCCAATTCCACGGTCTCCTTGGACTTGAGGTCCCTTCCTCCTTCTTCCACGCACGTCATTGCCCCTCTGCTGCTCTCATCACACGATCTTCTCTCTTCTGTGACCTTCTTGACTTTCTTTTCCAGGGAGCTATGTGACAATAATGGGGCCACCTGGAAAATCCAGCACGATCTCTTCATCTCAACGCCCTAAAGGCCATCACACCTGCAAAAGGCTGTTGTCCTGTGGGCTAGCACATTCACAGGTGCCAGGCATCAAGGTGTGGATTTACTTGTGGGGCACAAATGACCCAGTCTAGCACAAGAAGACCAGTTTTCCTCACTTTCCACGAAGGCTCCTCAAGTCCGCATCCAGCGCCTGTCGTTTCTTCCGGAGTTCACTGTTGGTCCAAGCTGGCGGCCAGGGAGATGCACTTTGCCCCTGAATTCTGCAACCGTTCCCTGGATCCCTCAGGAAATTTAGGTGCAACATCCTTTGGAAGAATCATGTCATGCTCTCTTCCTCATAGTCATCATTGAAAGAGAGACAGAGGCTAGGAAAAAGAGAAGAAGGACTTGCCTGTTTTATGATCAGAAAGGCATGTGACCGATGCCTGGCCATGATTATCATCAAAGGCACAGATGTGGAGCCTCCGTCCTAATCCATAGCTCAGGTATTGGCTGTCCTAGGCCAAGTGTCACAGTCCCTGTGGACACTCATTTTTCTCATAAGTCAAACGCAGATAAGAAAACTCACTCCAGCGCGCCGAGGTAATGGTTGAATGAGCTGATGGGTCTGGAAAATCTTTCACATGGTGTCAGCAAGGTTGCAGGCACTCGATGAACGATAACGACGTATTTTTCGGAGATTTAAGTGACCCGCCCCCACCCATGAAGCCTTTGTGTCTTTGCTGTTTGCTACTCACGACGTACTATGAGCGCACGGTTTTCAAGTGCCTTCTAAAGTGGAAGGTCTCTGGGATGGAAATAGCGGCCGGCCTCGGTGCCTGAACTCGGCGGCTGAAATCCTGATTTAAAAAATCAGGGTAGATTTAATTAGCAAAATATTCATTAACCGGTCATGTTCAATGGGCTTGTAATTGAATTGGGAGCGAAGGGAAATATGTCAATGGTCTTACGGTAGCTGCTGCGTGCCTCCCACAGCTACGCGGCAAATTCCATTCCTCCTTCTTGGAACGGAATTTGCGACAGGCGGAATGGGAGTTCACACTGTGTAGAAATATGCAGCCAGCCTCCCTATAATCCCATAGCCCACACCTACTTCGGTGGCAGCATTTTATACGCCTCAGGTACAGAGGAAACTATTCTCGGAATAAAGCTTACGTTTTTCCTTTAATAAAGCAATGCATGCTCCTATGAAACATCTGTGAAATTATCATTATGAAGACGAAAATAGATTTTTTCATTATCCATTTGCTAAAGCAACATGGATACATTGGTTTACACTGTTCCCTTTGTCTGCTACATAGTTTATCTTGGACTCTGCTAGGCACAGACCACATAAACCCTCTAGGAAGGAAGGCACGGAGAGGCTATTAGTGGCAGTAAAATCTCCCGGTGGTCATTGTATTCTTTGTCTTCCCTGTTAAATTATGCTATGATGGAGGGCATTATAATATGGATTATTAAATGAAAAATATTATGAGTCCACTTTCTTATAAATAGTGAGGCATTATTCATTTTAAGGGATATGTATTAGGCATATGCACAAGCGGCTGGGACTGTTTTAGGTGTCGGAGACAGGGATGAGCCAGTTATCAGTTGGTTTTTTTTAGAAGGTAATTGGAATTGTGGAGCTTCCAATGTGTTTCTTGGCTTCCTCAGCCCATGATTATGAGTATTGTTTCTAATATCACAGAAGCTCCTTCAGAGATTCATTCGTGTTCCTGCAGCAAAACAAACAAAACAGAAACAAACAAAAAAACACACGCTATCAATGGGTGATGGGATCTCTTTTTCTATAGTCTTAATTTTTTCTAACGTTTTATAATTTGTGTTTATATTAAGGGAGAGAGAGAACTTCATTTTTTTTGTTTGTTTTGGTCGCTGCCTCCTTATGTATCTGCTACGTAAACCATATGATACCCTGAGAAAAAATCTTTAATCCCTCATATGCATTGCTCGTAAGGATTCTATTTGCTTCGACCTGCACGAAGACATTTCCATTTTCTTCTCAACTTGTGGGATATTTGCATTCCCTTTGCAGAGCCTTCTTGCTAATCCTCTGCTGTTGGCATGTTCTTACATTACTGTACTGACATATACTGTGGTTCATAAGGAATCTACCAGGGCTCAGTCCAAATTATAGGTGAAACTTCGTAGGCTATTAAGGCAACAAAATATTACACAGCAATGCAAAGAAACCGGCCAGGAGAGAGCATGGAAATGTGCCGTGAAACTTTGCAAGGTATTAAATGAAAAATCAAGCCCTAAAATATTACAGACAGTATGATAGGCTTTCGTTGTAAAAACTTTCGACATTTCTTTAAAGAACACATACATTAAACCCTGGCAAAATTAAAGCAATGCATAATCCCTGCAGATTTAACAGGGGCTTTGTTTTAAGGCAAAGCAGGCAGAGGAGGGCAATGAAGGAGAGATCACAACCCTATATCAGCCATACGTAAGATACCGTCAAGGTTATATTTTTACGTGTCTTGGGTATAGGGAAAAGAAGAATGAATGAAGAATGGAGAAAAGAGAAAAAGTGTTGGGGGCGGGGACAGAAGGAGTGACTCATGGTCCCTGGTCAGAATATGTCTTAAATTATTACTAAACTATGTCCATGCAATGAGTCCAAAGGAAAAGGAAGGGAGAGTGTAAAGTTGAATTAAGCCTTTAAGTGGTGGAGATTCCGATTGGAGGCAGAGGGGCACCACGATTCTCTAGTGGGCTGAAAGTCAGAGAAGCTTGGCTCTGCCCAGTAACTCAAGACAGGCTGCAGAGTGGAAATGTCATAGCAAAAGAAAAATTTCCTGAATAAAGAAGGATTCTGAATAAAAAATGTTTTCACCACTAGCCTGTGTGTGTGTGTGTGTGTGTGTGTATTTATTAATAGATTTTTCTCACATGTCCATTGTGTTCCTGCTACTGCGTGTTATTTTTGGATGCCTTGCAGAATTATTTAGAACCTTCTGAATTGACTTAATTGCCACTGTGCCTATGTTTCATATTTTTGAAATGTCTGATATTGCCTTTTAATTGTTTGTACATATAGAAATGTTTGAATGGATGCCTTAGTTTATGTATATGTGAGCTTTCTGATTAAACACAGAACTTCTCTAAGTGTGTGTCATTTGCTGTATCCGCTACACATTTTGGTGTAATACAAACAAAGTAGATTTAAAACTTTTATTTATAATTTATGATCCTTTAACTAGTAAGAAAAAAAAATATTTTCTATTAACGCCACCATGAAATTCGTTGGCAGTGGGGAAGTTGAAAGCGATTTCTCTTTCGGTGTATGTGTTAAATATTGAGATCCCAAAGAATGCAAAGATAAATATTTTAAACAGCCCCATGTGAGTTCTATTTTGAGAAATCTGATGGACACGCTGGTAATTGCATCGGACATAAGCTTTCAATCAACTCCGGTTGCAAGCTGCGCTCCAATGGTTCTCCAAGCACCAAGATAATTAATCATCGACTTTCCTATAAGATAATTCCCCTAAGCCAGGGGAGAAAACTAGGTATACATCAACCTCTTCCAGGGAAGGGTTCCTCACTTGGAGAGCTTAAACCAGCGATCGCATGTTCTTGAAGCTTACAAGTGGGCCCTGTCAAGGCCTCGCCCAAAGCAAGTTTCCTTTCCTCCCTGAAGGAGAATTGGATAAATTACTGTTCATTGCTACCCTACGGAGTCATATTCCTAACCTGTAGGGGGAATCCGTCAGAGAGATTGTAGTTACACATTTCATTTCAGCCACACTCTCTTTGTGTAGACCAGTTTTAGCATTGACCTGATCCCAAGCTATCTGGAATAAAAAGATGTTATTTAAAGTTACGCTTAATGTGGCAATGACAACACAGGAATACATAAAAATAACAACAGTTTTGTGGTCAGCGCTGTTAGGAACAAGCAGATCTTAATGGGGTAGTTGATGCAAATAAGTCTAGACTCTCACATGCAGGTGCAGGTCCCAGACAGCAATGGTAAGAAAAGACATGCAGATGAACAGTGTTTCCAAAGAAAACATTCCATCTAATTAGACGGACGGAAACTGGAAAGCTAGTTTGGCCAGAAAATTCAAAATTCTGAAGAAATTCCAAAGGTGGAGAGACCTGTTTGCAAACCAACCTCCAAGTCAGGACCCTGTTGAAATGGCTCAGCTTTTACAAGCGTGGACCGGCAAGCTCGTGCCCTGCACTTCCAGATGCAGCTCTTTATTCATTTGCAAATTTTTTTTTTAGCGTGACCTTTGATGCCACCTGCATCTGTCACGTCCATCGAATAATAACGTTCTTCCTTAAAGCGCTGATCGTTTGCGGGGATGTGTGGTGAGGACTTTATTGACACTTGTCACTCACCTGTAGAGGCAGTTTGAGAAAAGCAGCCGGGACGTTTTCCCCAATGTTGAACTCCGTGCGGTCCAGTGAAATGGGGATGGCGGGTCTCGCCTTCACTCTGGGCATTAGGGGGATGCGTGTGGATTGCAGATAAGTGTGGAAGGACGGGAGGGAGGGAGAGAGAGAGGGGAAGGAAGGAGGGGAGGAAAGAGGGAGGCAGAGAAGGAAGGGAGGAAGAAGGGAAGGAAGGAAGGAAGAGGGGAAGGAGGCAGGGAAGGAAGGAGGCAAGGAAGGAGAGAAGGAAGGAAGGAAGATAGGAAGGAAGAAGGGAAGGAGACAGGGAAGGAAGGAGGGAAGGAAGAAGGGAAAGAAGGAGGGAAGGAAGAAGGGAGGGAAGGAGGGAAGGAAGGAAGGAGGGAAGAAAGGAAGGAAAGAGGCAAGGAAAAGGGAAGGAAGGAGGGAAGGAGAAACGAGGTCAGGATGGAAGAAGATGAAAGAGAAAAAAGAAAGAGAGAGAAATAAAGAAGGAAGGTCAAATGAAGATGGAAAGAGGGAAGGGAAGAAGCTCCAGTAGAGAAAGGATGAGGCAATGGAGGAAGACAGTAGGAAAGGAAAGAGACATTTTCCTGAGTTACCAAAGGGCCTGACCCTGACTGTGAAGATTAGCCCATATGGAAATTTTGGTTTCTTGATTGCCATGAGGATGTCTTCCCCAAAGAATCCAAGAAATAGCAGACTACAGACATGTGGGGAAGGGATCTTGCAAATTCATCGCCTGGGTTCTGCCTGGGATCGGGGAACATCTTCCACTCTCTGAGCTCAAGGCAGCAAAAGCTGTGAGTAAACGCCAGCAATTAGGTAACTGGAGCTCGTGCATGGACATCTCAAAACCTGTGATTATGATGATTGTTTAATGAAAAGCCGGCAGAGAGCCGCTACGGCGCCCTGAGAGGAAGAGGAGGTACTCGAAAGCCACACACCTGAGCGATAATCTGTTTGTGGGCTCATTTTCTCAGGTGGGGGCACCAAGTGATGGGTTAAGGAGTGTGGATGATGCTAACGGCGGGATGAGCTTGCAGCTGCTGCAAACGCACTTTTGAAGGAGTAGGAGGAAAATGGAACAGAAGAGAAGTGGATGCTCTAGTTCTGTCCTCTCTGTGTGACTCACTAGCTAAACGTTCTTGGAGATACTCGTTGCTCAGCACAGCCTTTAAAACGTACTAGGTCAATGCATGTATCTCTGAGACACTGTTCGCATTGTGCTGTCGTGAGATGCAATTAGATAAGTACATCTTATCGTGCATGTAGTATGATCCTACTCCTAAAATTCCTCATCCTCCACTTTCCCTTTGCTAGTCTTTGTTGGAGATGACACACATGCATGGTGACGGTGTCCCAGTTATTGAATGGATACATTGATTCCCTTTGCTCCTTGATTTAAAATTATCCTAGCCATTTCTCCAAAGAAGATAGGCAGATGGCCGAAAAGCACCTGAAAAAAAATGCTTAGCATCCTTTGTCATTTTGGGGAAACCACCCTGATCAATTAGTTCCTCCTGTGCAACAACCCCTTGTATGATTTTCAACTGTGTTATTTAGTGTCGAGGCAAGACATTACTGGTTAGGCTCACGATCGTTGTGCTGGCTTTCAACTTTTGTTTCATGCCTCAGCAAATGACTTGAGGAAAAAAACGTCGATATGAGGGACTATGTTTTAAGATGTCTCCTTGCTCGAAAAAATAAAGCAGTAAAAGTAACAAAGTAAATAGGGCTTTGGAGTTCTACATAAAGGAGGTGAACCATTAAATAAAAGTGTTAATGCAACGAGAAAGTGTAATTAATGTAAAACTAAAGCAAGGAGATGGCTATCAGAACTATATAAATGTTCTTTTTTCCCTATATATTTCAAGGGCAGATTTTTCTATAACAATGAGTTCGAGTTATAGAGCGGACTTCGAAATAACCCACATTTTCATGCCTCATCCACCTCTACACCTTGGGTGGATTTTATAGAGCTATTTGAATGTCTTTGCAGGTTTCAATGACACCGTTTATAAATGGGAGTGAATGATAATTACTCCACCTACTTCCCAGAGGTTCTTGGGTAGGTCAAAAGTGATAATTTCATCTATAGGTATTTTATAAACTATACACTAGCATGAAATGGAAGATGTTCACAGTGAATAGCATAAAATTCAACCATTTTGGACCAAGAGTTCAAAATGAAGAATAACATTTCTTGGAGGAAAACGTCTCCTTGACCTGAAAGGTGTCATATTCTCTCTGGACCTAAACATGCCCAGAGCTGGGAAGGACACTTGCTGTTGTTGACCACATTGTCCTCATGCTAGGCTGAATTTGAGGTCATATGGCCTACTCAAAGGTATAAGTGATGTCATTCTCACCTGTGTGCCTCAGCTCTACTTAAAACATGAGATACGTTTGTAGGCTCCAGTGAAAACACAGATGATGTCTGAGGCTTAAAAAACAGACCTGTCTAGAAGCTTCTATATTATTCTAAATTCTTAAAGGATAGGGAGATTCAGCCTCCAGTGACTACCAAATATAATGAGGAAAAATATAGACTCTTAGGTGTTTAATTTTGTTCCCTCCCCCCAAAGATGTGTAGATGTCCTTAACCCTAAGACCTCAGAAGGTGACCTTGGTTGGAAATAAGGTGTTTGCAGGTAGACTTAGTTCAGATGAGGTCATTTTGGAGTAGGGTGGGACCTTAAGACAAAATGAGTGGTCTTCTTATCAGAAGGAAAAAGACAAAAAGATAAACACATGCAAAGAGAAGACCATGCGAGGACATAGACAGAGGTCAGAGTGATGCAGCCACAAGCCAAGACACACCGTGGATTGCCGACCACCTGCAGAAACTAAGATAAAGTCATGGAATAGATTCTACCATTTGGTGCTTCAAGGAGAGTATGAGCCTGCCAACACCTTCATTTAGGATTCCTGGCATTAAGAACTGTGAGTGAATATAGGTCTGTTGTTTTAAGTCACCCAGTCTGTGGCACTTTGTTAGGTCACCCCCGAGAGCAAATATGGGACGTTCATTTTTCACTAAAAGCTACCTCGAGAAAGCATAACTAATTCCCATCTGGACATGCAGAAATCTTAGCTCCACCGTGGGAGAAAGAGAGGCGACAGCACTTTCTGCAAAAGGTAGCTGCTGCTAGGTGTGTACCTTGCAGTTGGACTTAATTCAGATGAAATTCCCACCTGGTACAGGCTCCCTTGCAGATGTTGAAAACACTATGCTAAGTGAAGAAAGGCAGACATAAAAGAACAAATATTGTAGGATTCCACTGATATGAAATATCTAGAACAGACAAATTCACAAACACAGAAAGTAGATTGGTGGTTACCAGGGGCTCTCTGAAGACCAGCTGACTTTGTGGACACTGGCAGCCCACCCCAGGACTGCCCAGAGATAAATTCTTGCTTCTTCTAAAGTCATACCTTGTCTTGTATACACATCCATGGACACTTCTATCTGCCCCAGAGATGGGATGTACCTGTGGGACAGTCTGTGAACATTGTGTATTCGAATAGACCATCATTCCTGCATGAACCCACCTTCTGTCCCTAAAAGGGAGTCCAAACAGGCAATTTTAGGGGGACCAAATTGACTTACATCTACAAGAAACAAAATGTATTTTTTCTTTCCTCACTTTATTCTTTCATTAATTTCTAAAGTTATGCAAGTATCCTGTTTCTTGGGTAACGAATGAAAAACACAAAGAAAAAAAAAATCTTCCCGCCTCCACTAGTTTCTCATTGTTCTTCATCCTTGCTACCTGGGGTAACCAACATTAACACCCTTATGGTATTTTTATTGGGGAAACATTTCTACATTTCCCTAGAGATTTTCCTATCTCTTAAGTCATCTATATCCATTTTTCCATAATACACTGCCTTGCACGAGATAATTTATCCCCAAACTTGTCATACGTGTGGCCAAAAGCTTTGCAATAGGCCCAGGTTTCTCATATTTCTTTAAATCATATTCTGAAGATACATTTTTTTCCCCCTAACACTCTAAACTTGGGTGGGGCACAGTTTTTCTGCAAAGGACCAGATAGTAAATATTTTCATCTTCGTGTACTGCCACAGTTATCCAACTACAATTCTGTGGCCAAAAGTGGCCATAGACACTGCACAAATAAAAGGACAAGGCTGTGTTCCAATAAAACTGTATTTATAAAAACAAGCAAAGGGCCAAATTTGGCTCAAGGTCCAGAGTGTGCCAATTCCTTCTTTAAAGCTTACACGTTTGAACTGTAAACCAATGTGGAAGGTTTGGCCTTAGGTATCTGGGGTAATAGAAATGATTTTGTAAGAATAAAGTTTATATCTAATCATTAAGGAAATGTTAATGAAAACCACAATGAGATACCACTTTGCAGCCTTTAGGATTGTCACAAAAACTGGAAATTATTAATAACAAGTGGCGGCGAGGACGTGGAGAAATTGGAATGCTGGCTCGTGGCTGGTGGGAAGATAAAATGTGCTGTTACTGTGGGAAACGGTAGGGTGGTCTGTCAAAAAGTTAAACACAGAATTATGATATAACCCAGAAAATTCGATTCAAAAGAATTGAGTCCGGGGGCCCAAAAGGTTATTTGTTTATTGCGGTATTATTCAAAATAGCCAAAAAGTGGAAGCAACTCAATTGTCCATCGGTGTGTGAATGGATAAACAAAATAGGGTATATCTATACAATCGAATATTATTCAGCCAAAAAGAGGACTGGAATTCTGCAACATGCTACAACAGGGATGAACCTTGAAGACATCATGCTAATCGAAAGAAGCCAGTCACAGATACCGTATGATTTCATGTATACCAAGTACCTAGCAAAGTCCAATTCACAGAGTCAGAAATAGAATGACTCCACCAGGGGACTCCTGGCCGGGGGAGTGGGTACATAATCTTCAACGAGTACAAAGTTTCAGTTTTGCAGGATGAAAAACTTTCTGCAGGTGGATGGCAGGTAACAGTTGCACAAAGATGTGGATATATGTACTTAACACTACCAAACTGCATGCTTAGAAATAGTTAAAATGGTAAAGGTTATGTTAGGTATAATGTTTTACCACAATTAAAAAGCACGAGGCAATTGAAAAAAAATCATGGCAAATCTGAAAAAGGCTTTAATGTTGTCTGAGGATGGGCTGGTAGCACTGTCCTTCTCACAGTGTGTGCAAATGTGTTCTTCGGAGCAAGGAACTGCTCTGCATGTTCTCCTGTGAGCTCATAAAAGCTGTGAATGAGTCTTATGACATGAAATCTTTTGTGCCCAGCATTGACTTCTCTAAGAAGGGATTTGATGAAGCCACAGTAGGCACACATCTTACATATTTCAATTACTATTAAATTCAGGGGGAAAACTTCAAAGGAATAACAGGCGCAAAAGGAAGAAAAATTCAGACCTGTCAGCACCGAGAATTGTTTATATTTCTGCCTAAGTTTGTTGCCCATGCAAAACAAATATTTGAAACAGAGACTGGCTCAAGCGTTTTCTCTTTCATTCTCATTGCACAGATTGCCCCCAAAAGATGCATCTGGGGAAAAAGTAACAGAAAAAATAAAAACAAAAAATCATGGGGAAAATAGTTGGTTTCCAGTATTTCAGAGATGTTATCTGAGTGGAGGGAGTTTGATGGCTTTTTAGTGTAGGCTGACTTGTAGAAGTGGGAGGAATTGAGTTGTATCGCAAAGTGTGAGATGTAAGGCCTGTTTTGGAGAATAATGTGTAGCTAAGAGGTAGAGAAATCCATAGCTCTGTGGACTTTTAATCAGCCGTCCTTTTAGTGGGGGAAGCCAAGTAAAACCAGCTGCGTGTGTGTGTGTGTGTGTGTGTGTGTATGTGTATGCAATCACTCCAGTTACTCACATTGTGAATTACGCCCTCATGGGAAAGGAACCAGAGTTTTCTGTTTACTATTCTTATGTTTAGCTTATATTTTCTTAAGAGCGTAATGCATCTGCATTAGATAATTAAAGAACATTTCTTCGAAGACCACCCTGGTTTGCCTAAGTCTACGTATCCTGAGCATGTGAATCTGGTCTTTCTTCAAACATTGCCGTTATGGGTTGAATTAGGTACCTTTCCCTCCTAATTCATACTCGACAGTCCTAAGATCCGGGTACCTGGAAATGTGACCCTTGTTTGAATTGCAAGGTCTTTACAGGGGATTCAAGTTAAAATGAGGATTCTAATTCAAGGTGATTTGCGTTCTCATAAAAAGGGGAAACTTGGGTCCCCAAATAAGCAACAGAGGGAAGAGGATGTCGAAACACCTTGAGAAAAGATGGCCGAGGAGTGAAATCTCAGCAGAAACCAACCCTGTTTTGACACATTAATCTCGGACTTTCAGGCTCCAGAACTGGGAGAAAATACACGCGTGCTGTGAAGCCCCCCATTCTGTGGTTCTTTGTGGCCGAGGTCTAACTTCGGATTTGTTATTTAGGGCGATTCGACATGTAAAAAAATGTTGTGTTTCTAGGGGAAAGAAAACACTCAATCACACGCCCTCACGCACGAGCACATGCACACAAACGTGCCCACTCACAGATAGGCTGACACACACACATACACACACACACACACACACACACTTGCACACTCACACACACACACCACACGGGGAGTTCTAGGACTTATTTTGTCCTTGCACTGATCAGCTTCTTCCCGCTTTAGGGGGAAGGCTGCAGTCAAAGCCAGTCATGAAATACAAGGGTGACGTGCTTCCTTCTGAATTCTCTCTCCTCTCTCTCTCTCTTTCTCTCAAATTAACGACATGCAAGCTTCTGCATTTTGCAATGCTAAAGAGAGACACAGTTTTAAGAACCTTGTGTCAAGACAACGCAATAAATAGAAAAAAAAAATGCAGCATACATTTCAGCATGTGCTTCCAGAACCTTTGACAAAACTGCAGAGTCCTTTTCAGGGGCTGAGAACACAGACGTAACTTGCAAACGCCTGGGTCGCCATCTCTAACTGTCTCCGCACAGTTGCTGTCAAGGTGCAGGGTGAATACAAATTAACAGATGAGAAAGAGACCACCAGAGCATTAAGTGAAGCTTGGCCTCACCTCATCCTGTAGGGGACGCTCCTGTCCTGCACTCCCTAGAATTAACACAAAGCTTCAGGGGAAAAAAAAAAAGCCGTGCAAAGTTGGGGAAATAGCATTTCTGCCCTTGGTGATTGAAGGTAAAAACAATTTGCAGCATAATTAAGAATGTTATCTGGGTTTTAATGGTGTTTCTCTATTCAGCGCTTTGAAGCTAAATGTGTTTTAAAGAACATTCTTTGGCTTTTCTGTTTTTATGCATGAAGACTCCCCCCCCCCTCAGGAAACCAAGTGTAAGTTAAATTATATCGCATTGATAATTATAATGTCAGTTTAATTTTAAAACGCCCCCACACCTCCCTCTGGCATGCATACTTATGTGCAATAACAAACATCCTAGGCCAATAATAATGAGCTAACTAGGTGAAAATGGGATTATTTATCTACAACTGGAAATAAAAGAGGGAAATGTAAAAATGCAGAATAAATAAGAATGCTGTAAAAGGGAATATATAATAAATTTAAGGCAAGAGCCCAGCTTGGTGGCTCACACCTGTAATCCCAGTGCTTTGGGAGGCCTAGGTGGGAGGATCATTTGAGGTCAGGAGTTGAAGGCCAGCCTGGGCAATGCAGTGAGATGGACTCCCTCCCCCCCGNCCCCCCCCCCCCCCCCCCCCCCCCCCCCGCCAACTCCACAAAAAATAAAAAACAAGAAAATTAGCTGGATGTAGTGACATGTGCCTGTAGTTCCAGCTACATGGCAGGCTGAGGCGGGATGATCCCTTGAGCCCAGGAGTTTGAGGTTGCTGTGAGCAGCAATGATGCCACTGCACTCTAGCCAGGGTGACAGAGCAAGACACTGTCTGTACAAAAAAAAAAGAAGAAGAACAAATGAAAACTTTAGAAAATGAGAAAGTAAACAGCAACACTTAGTGCATTGTTGTATGCTTCTGTGAATGAGAAAATTCTTCCTCTTTAATGAGGTAAGTGCTCCGTGAACCTGCTTGAAGATAATCGAATATCACTGAAACTATCTCCCTTGTACTATTCAGTTGTTGTTTTCACTTTAACTATCTGGAATGCTTTTAGAAATATAAATTTTATTGACCACGGTATGCTGCCATTGCAGTTCCATCTGATTTTTGGCTTATTGTATTTCATATTTATTTATATGTGTGTATATATATATATATATATCTCCCACATATACATACCTATCCTATAAATACATGCATATAGAAGTATATACATGTGCATTTACATATTTACACATATACACTTATGAGTGTATGTGCAAGTAAAGATGGGAATGGAATTCTCTGTAGTTATTAGCTATAATAAAAATGACTAAGCCACAGCTTCCTTTTCATTTATATCCCCAAATACTCAGACGCCTTCACTACTAACAGACTAGAACCAACAGATCACTGGCGTTTGTATAAATCTTTATAGTGAGCACCTGTCCACTCCAGGAAGAGATGGTGGGGTTTTGTTTTTTGTTTTGTTTATTTTGGTGGCTGGCTGTGTGTCAGGCACTATTCTATCTAAGCACTTTAAGTTAGTTTAATCCTCGTAATACTGTAAAGGTAGTGCTGCTATTGCTCCCATTTTATAGATGAAAAAATTGAGGCACGGAGGTTAAAAAAAATTGCCTATATCTAGTAAGTACAGGAGCTGGGATACAGAATCAGCAAGCCTCTTAAGCTTAAACTCTTAAGCTTTCTACTGTGCTCCTCATATTTCTGTATGTGTTTGTGTGTATATGTGTATACATATGGACATATATGAGACGTCATTCTTTTAGTGGCTATATAATATTTCATTGTATGGATACACTTTAATTTACTTAGTCTGTTCCTTTCTGAGGGACCTTTACAATGTTTCTAACTTGTCTATATATGTGCTGTGATAACTGGCATTCACTGAAACATCTTAACATGCATCTTTACACATTTAAGTGTTCCTGTAGTTACAATTTTGGCCAGGTGCAGTGGCTCACGCCCATAATCCCGGCACTTTGGGAGGCTGAGGCGGGAGGATCGCTTGGGCTCAGCAGTTCAAGACCAGCCTGAGCAAGGGCGAGACCCCGTCTCTACCAAAAACAGAAAAAAAATAAAAAATTAGCCAGGTGTAGTGGCACATGTGCCTACAGTCCCAGCCATGTGAGAGGCTGAGGCAGGAGGATGGCTTGAGCCCAGGAGTCCAGAGTTGCCATGATCAAGGCTGATGCCACTGCACTCCAGCCCCGGAAACAGTGAGACTCTGTCTCAAAATAAATAAATAAATAAATAAATTTAAATAATAAAATTTCTAGAAGTATAATTACTAAACCAAAAGGGCATGCATTTTCAAAGTTTTGTTAGGTGTTGTTAAGTTATCCTCCAGATGCTTGTAACAATGTACATTCACAGCAACAAGCTGTAAGAGTTTCTAAAACAACCGAATTTAAATCTAAACTTGAGAGAAGTCGTGTGTCCAGTGATGAGAACTGTCTGTCTCCAAGTGCCTTTGGGAACACCTATGTACCTTAGTAGCATTCCCTTTCTCAAAATCAAATAACTTTGGATTTTGATTATCGGCTATGTGACTATTGGAAAAAGGAGCAGTTTTTTTTCTTTTTAAATAAAATGTGGTATACGTATACCATGGAGTACTACCCAGCCATGAAAAATGGTGAACTAATACCTCTTATATTGTCTTGGATGGAGCTGAGCCCATTCTTCTAAGTGAAGTATGCCAACAATGGAAAAACAAGCACCACATGGACTCACCATCACATTGGTATTAACTGATCAACACTTATTTGCATATATGGAAATCACAGTCATTGGAAATCAAGCAGGTAGGAGGGAGATGAGAGGATGGGTAAATTCACAGCTAACAGGTACAATGCACACTGTCTGGGGGATGGACACACTTATAACTTTGACTCAAACAGTACAAAAGCGATTTATGTAACCAACACACTTGTACCTCCATAGCATTCTGAAATAATAAAAATAGTAAAAGTAATCATCATTTTAGCATATTCTTTATTCCAATCTTTCTATTATTACCTGGGCTACCCTATTCTCTTTTCGTTCCGTTATATTATTCCCTATGTCCTGCTAATATGGGGCTTGAGTCATTCTTCTTCTAATTTCTTAAAGTGGAAGCTGGGACTCAATGATTTAAGATTTTCGTTCTTCTTTAAAATAGTCATTTGGAGACATACTAATTTCTAAGTACTGCTCTAGCGTCATCCTAAAACTTTGATACATTGTGCTTTCATAATCACTTTGTTTAATGAGCTTCTGACTCCCCTCCTTTGTCTATCTGCATAAGTATTTTACAAGTGTCATCTATTTAACAGTTTCCATTATTTGTGGATTTTCCAGACATGTCTCAATTATTGATTATATTTTAATGCCGTTGTGGATAGAGAACACACATTCACTGGATTTTCTTTCAATTTATTGAGAATTGCTTTTAGGCTAAAATATGGTCTCGCCTGGTATATATTCCTGTGAGTATATATACTGTGTCCATTTGAAAACTTACATGTATCTTAGAAGTGAGCTCAAGTATACTTGTAGGATACGAAAGTACTGAAGTGCAAAATGGGTAAATTTTACAAAGTTTTGCACTCAAACAAACACTGCCAGTCATGGGAAGGAGGAGAAAAATACAGCCAATAAGGTAAAAAGAATCAGTCAATCAAAATAGACCCAGAAATGACACAGATGTTAGATTATACAGTCACTGGCATTAAGCAGTTACTATAATGGTATTTCATGTATTCATAAAGTTAGGTATAGACACAAAAGATACATTAAAAACCCCAAATCAAACATCTAGGTATGAAAACTACAGTGTGTGAGATTGAAATTGCATTGAGCAGAATTAACAGATTAGTTTGCAGGAAAAAAAAAATGACTTGTGAATTTAACCACTTTGGTACGGCGCTCACTGGCTGCGAAACCTTGCCCACAGTCCACATGATAGTTCGGCTGTGCCTTGACAATGTCCGTTTTGCTCTTGTGTGATAAGGAAAGCTTTAAAGCACTGAAAGCTTGTTTCACTTTACAGGCAGATTTACTTGTAATGTAAATATCAGAATAGGTAACATACACATATATGTTTTCATTACGTTGTTTTTAAATGTTCACAATTGTATTTTGATAAATGAAAAATTAGAAAAGTCATATCACGGCTGTCGGCTAAAGTCGATGCTCGGCTGTGCGCGTTCATCTGTGGCTGTCGACTGCAGTCAACGCTCGTACAAAAGTGTTTATAGAGTTAACAGTAAAAACCCTATTCAAAAAATTCTAAAAACACACGGAGAAAAGAGATTTGAAAGAATGAAGCAGGATCTATGAGCTGTGGGAGAATTTTAAGTTACACCACGCTAATATTAATCAAATAAAATTTGGTACGCCCGTGACAGTGGTGTTTGTTTTACACAATAAAAGGATCAAAAGTTTATAGAAAGGATATAAAGTCTTGAACATTTATGTACCTAGTATCAGAGCCTCAAAATGCACAAATCGAAAGTTTACAGATATGCTAGGACAATCAGAGAAATTCATAAGTTTATGTAGGACATTTAAGTATCAGTCCCTCAATAATTGAGAGAAAAAGTAGACAGAAAAATCAGTAAGTATAACAGAGATTTGTTTAACAATGTCAATCAAAATGACCTAACTGATATTCGTAGGAACGTCCACCCAAACACAGTTCTTTTCAGGACAACATTAAAAAAATAACCTGGGTGATAAAAGTTTTTCTTAATAAATTCTAGAGGACTGAGGTCACATCCATACCATTTTACTTTTATTAAGATATTTCTGGAACCTCACGGGAGGTTAAAAGGAGTTCTAGCTGTGCCTGTTTCTACACTTAAATTCACAGAGCTCATTCCTACAATAATTTCAGAAAAGACTAAAAGATAAAATTACCTATCCACTGGTTTCATTAGAGGATTATTTTTTATCTTTGCCTTTACATAACAAGCGTCAATGACTACTGCAGAACAAGAATTGGGTGAAACGCATGGACTTTTACACTAGCTAGATCTTTGCACCCTGGGAAATTCCTACAGACACCCGAAGACTTTTTTTTTTTCTCTCTCTCTCTCCCGAAGAGACGACATCTGCAGGGATTTCATCTGAAATTCCGGGCACCACAGCAAGCTCTGACCAACGTCAGACTTCAAGGGACTAAGAGGTGAGCGCCCGTTATTAAAGGAAACAGGCTTTTTACCCTGAGGGGTTGGGAATGGTGTATTAGCAGACAAATGTCACACACATCGTTACACGAGGAATAGCAACGAGAGCCCGGCTGCGGGACCCACGACGTGTACGTGGGCCCGGATGTCACTGCGCATGCGCACACCGAGGTCGCCGCACATGCTCACCGATGTCACTGCATATGCGCCCTGATTTTTTACGTCACTGCCCATGCGACCTGATGCCACCGCACATGCGCCCTGATTCCACGTCGCCGCACATGCGCCTGATGTCACTGCACATGCGCCGTGTTGCTGCACATGCGCCCTGGTGTCCCCGCGCACGCGCCCTGGTGTCCACGCGCATGCACCCTTCTGTTCCCGTGCATGCGTGGCCCCGAGGCCTTGTCACAGCTCAGGCTCTTCCTCCCTGTCCGAGGGGCGGCTGTCCTTTATGCTGACGACAAGGGTTGGGGGCTCCTCCCTGGACTCCCCCTTACTCCCCGGGAAGGCTTTGGCAAGCCTGGAAGTCAGCGCGTCCCAGTAGTTGGCTGCCGCCTCCGGGTCTTCCGGCGGCGCGCGGGGCAGCCGCCAGGCCTCCCGGGGGGCCAGCCCTTGGGGATCCTCCATGGTGGTGATGGAGTCGGCCACGGAGTTGGGGGGCATCAGCTCGATGGGTAGGAGCTCCCTGGAGGGGAGGGTCTTCAGAAGGACGGACGGGCTCACGCTCTTCCAGCCTCCCCGGGCTCCTGCGGAACAAGGGGGCGTCCGTCTGCAGCGCGCGCGGGGACAGAGCCCGGTTCTCCCTGCGCGGTGCTCACGCCACCCTCCCGGGCCGGGCCAGGCGCGGAGCCCTCCTCCTCCTCCCAGCGGGCCTAGCCAGAGGCCTCCCGAGCAAGGCCGCCCCCTGTCCTGGTGGAAAGCGCAGGCGTGGGTGCATCGTCGCCTACACAGGTTCGTTTCTGCCTTTCTCACTCAGAAGTAAACAGTGTATGCAGAGCAGGGCGTGAGACACTTAGGGGCGTCTGGAAAACAGCAACAGAGTGGAAGCCCGTGCGGTGCTCACGCCCCACCTCCATGGCTGCAAGGTGAGTATGCAAAAAGGTTTTCCCCCTCCCCAGCTTTTCACAAATGTCTAGTTGACTGCGTGCACGCGGCACGCGCCTCTGAACAGTTTACTGCGTACACGTGGCGGGCATCTCCAAACAATGCCATTTTCTCTGGCCTGTTTTTTTTTTTTTTGAGCTTTATACAGATGAGATCAGAGCCCACGTGCTGCTTTCCTCCTCCTTTTGCTGCATGGGTTGCGTCAGAGATGACATGCGAGGGCGCGCACAACGGGCTCACGCATTTTCATGTGACCCGGTATTATTGCACTGTGTGAATGCACCAGTTTCTTCCCTGTCCCCCGCCCCCCCCCGTGAGGGCCATTTTTCTCTGTTCCCACTTTGGAGCTATCATGAACAATGCTCTCTGAAGTCTACACCTAGGATGGAGCGACAGACCACAGGGCTTTTCTTACAGGGATCATGCCTTTCAGGATATAGTCACCCTGCACCCTTTTTCCTGCCCAGCTGGTTTTGGGGAGGTGCCCTTTCTGAAACGTTGTGAGAAGACAGGTGCAGGATGTAGGTGTGCATGGGGGCAGGGTTACTTGCTTTTCCCCCAAAGGCCAAGAAAACCGCTTAGGAGAGGACTGAGGTGTAATTTTCTGGCCCAGTCACACCTGGCGCTGCATAGCTGGGAAGGTGGGGGGTGGATAGAGAACATGTCCCAGCTTCTGAGCACCAGGCTCCCTCTGTGTGGATGGCAAAGTGTGGCCAGCTCATGTGTGTGTGTGTGTGTGTGTGTGTGTGTGTGTTTGATCAAACTCCTTTGGCCTCACATAGAGAGGGAACTTTCTCTCTGATTCTGCAAGTCCCTGATAACTTGTCTCACAGTTAAGTTTTCACTGCATTCTAGGACTCTTCCCAAGTGAGCACAGAGGTAGAAAAGGTAAGGTTCAGAGCTTCTAACCAAAACCCATCTTAAAATGACAGGTGTTCATCATTTTTAAAAAGTTCTCAGATTTGCGTAATTGGGGGGAAATAATTCTTAAGTGTAGAAACAAGCAGTCTGTAATCTACACCTAGAAAATAAAAAGAAATTGCGATTTTTCACAGTTCATCTACAACACACAGCTTTTGGAGGTGGACACGTGGTGCTCAGCGGCACTTTGGAGTTACCACAGTCACCAAGAGACGCCCCAAAATGACAACTGTCCTAGCCCTTCACTTTGCATTGGTGAGTTTTAAAAGGGTGTAGTCAGGTCTGTAGGGAACCAAACGTGAGTAGATGTCAGTATGACCCAGACTGCAAATGCCTTTCTTACCTAGAGTGAGGACTTCACTGTTATCAGCAGCCCAGGCCACTGGCACCACACTGAGAGTGTCTTTCCTCTGCAGAGAAACAGGAGGGAGAGTGTGTTACACCACCACCACGAATAAACGAGACTGCATCTCGGAGGTCAGCTCTGGGAGGCGGGCAGTCGGATGGCGCTGGACGAAGGAAGTTGCATGAGGTTCCACGCACAGAGCCACGTGGCGCTTTGCCCAGGAATAAGAGGGTCCCGTGGTAGCCAAGGAGACCAGTTGGGGTCCCCATGAGCAAGTGGGGTGTGTGGGGCACATGAGGTCACCCCATGGCCAGCACCGTCTCCCCACAGCTGCCTGCTGGACTGTGCTGTGTTCTGGCTTCCCCAAAGCTCCAAGTGCCTTTTATACCCACATCTTCTATACAGGGGCTCTGTTCCCTGCCCTGTGGCTGCCGCAGCCCAGCAGCTGATGACCGTATGGCCTCAGGCACGCCGGGACCAGCAGGTGGCAGGGCGACCGTGACACCGCAGTTCCT
Organism: Mirza zaza; assembly: GCA_008750895.1. Taxonomy (NCBI): domain Eukaryota; kingdom Metazoa; phylum Chordata; class Mammalia; order Primates; family Cheirogaleidae; genus Mirza; species Mirza zaza. The sequence goes on along the minus strand of VSMD01001840.1, from coordinate 9,405 downwards.
GCTTGCCAGATGGTCGTGGTGGTGTCGGTTCAACTTGCCTTGCTGAATGTGGCAGCAACTGTAGAATTCTACCTCAAAATAATAGATCTGCCATAGCTACACTCTCCCTTCCTTGATGCAATCCTTGCAAATTATAATCAGGATATGAATATGTTAATGATTAAGCGGAGCTAATGACAAAGCCCAGATATTCCTACTGGTCCTTTTGAATCTCTGCTGCCGCAGAAGTGAAATTGGGAACTGCTGCCATACAGGGACCGGGCGAAGGTTTGCAGCCCCTTGGAAAGGAGCCCCAGGGCATCGGCGAGGACAGGTACTACCTACCTCTAGTCCTGTGGCTGCCGAACGCACCTTCCTTCCTCTCCTCTACTGGTCCCTGCTCTGCCCCGCCCAGCCCTGAGCTCGTCTCCTGCCCCGTGTTCTTTGGTACTTCCCAGCACGGCGCCTCCCGCCCACAGTTTCCTCACTCACCCTGCCTTTGGCCCTGCCTGAGTGTCACATGCACACGCTCTGTCCTGTCATCAGTGACACACGCACTGTGTGTGACCCCCGTGTGTCTCTCAGGTACACACATGCACACACACACAGTTGCAAAGGAAAATAAAAATCTCAGGACTCCATCCCACACTCCTCACTCATAGGTGAAGCTGAAGCCCCGGGGTGGGGGGTCGAGTCCTGCCCCAGCCTCTCCACGTGACCAGCGGTTGTCACACAACACACCAGCCAGGTCCCCAGGAAAGGTAAAGGCCTCGGGCATCCACGGGGTCTGCCCCTCACAGACCACTCAGCTCATGACATTCTTGGCTGGCCTCCCACAGACAAGAATTTGCAAACTGTACCTTTGAGTCTGCAAGCTACACCTCGCTCCTAACACTAAAGCCTGTCTGACTCCACCCTGATGATGTGGATTACAAGCTAACATTCCTCTGCTCACCCCCCCAGAGACTTCTGCATAGCTGATTTTTCCTTTACTCTCCCCATTGCTCTTCAAACATTCACCTGTGTTATGTAAAATGTAGATTTTACTAAGACACTAAGGATGTAACCACTTGCCTCCCTGCCCATCTGTACCTTCCAACACGCCCCCACCGCCCCTCTAAGGGAATGGATAGCCACTGAGCTCCTCACAACTGCTTTGCAAAAACAGCCACGCACGTGCCTGGGGCTCATGCTTTCCCTGGACGCTCCCTAACGGTGGCGTAAGAAACCTCGATTGGTTGGGAGGAGTCTTGCCTTGATCGCTCATGTCAGCTGTCACAGGTATTCTCCAGTGATTCATGATGCAAAACCTCAAACATGGAGCGAGCTGGAAAGGACTTGGGGAATGCCACGCACCACCACCTGGGTGTGGCCCTCCCTGACATCCCACCCCTCAGCCCTCACGAGAGAGACCGTCCACCCGCCACGCTAGCTTCGGTGCATTTCCGAGCTGCCTGCGATCAGTACAGCTCGCCACAGCATGCACCTAGGGCTTCACATTTAACCACACCTGTTTTTTTTTGTGCTCTACCTGCTTCGATCACACCGTTAAGAGTATTTTCCATCCCTAACGTTTTCTTCTCTTCCTCGCCTACCTGTGTTGCCATTTGAGCGGCATCCTTGGATACCCTGTTTCTGCAGACTGAGTGTGTGTGTGTCTCTGTCCTCCCCAGTTCAGACGCTGAAATCCTAACCCCAGTGCAACGGTGTGAGGATGCGGGGCCTTCGGTAGGAGGCCACCCGGGCGGACCTTGGTGAATGGGGTCTTTGCCCCGACAGGAAGAGACACGAGAGCATGACGTCTGAGCTCTCTGCTCCCTGCCAGGGTAGGACACAGCCAGCTATAAACCAGGAACCGGGCACACATCTACCGGCTCCTTGAGCTCACCCTTCCCGGCCTACGGAACCGTTAAAAATAAGTGTTGGTGGTTGCAGCCGCCTGGCCTGTGGCATTTTTGTTGCAGCAGCCCGAGTAGCCTAAAACACCTGGAAATGCTTGCAGGGAGTCACACGGGCCATGCACAAGGTGGTTGCAACCTTCAATTTGGAGGAAAACGTAAGAGGCTGAATGCGGCTCTTGCGGGCAGGTGGAGAGACGGACGGCGGCGTCCGGCTTACCTGAATCCCCGAGAGGGATGGAGGCAGAGAGATGGTGCTGGGCGTGGGGCTCGAGTGGCGGAAGCTGGGCTGCGGCTCCTCACGGGCACCTCTGCTGGGACAGGCGGGCAGAAGGGAACACGTCAGCAAAGAGGGGCCTTGCTTTGGGGAGAGGGCTCTCACTAATCCGCCAGAGCATACAGGCGCTGTTATTGCGGCTTTCCTCTTACCCACAGACACTTAACGGGTGGACTTTTTCCTCCCTGGAGTAATGTCACCCACACGATTTAGCCGGAGAAAGTCTCTGATCTCCGGAAACCCAAGACGGCGACGTGCTGTAGCGGACACGGCCTGGTTCTACAAAGTGCCCCGCTTGGTCAGCTTGGATCCAAGCTGTTAGGCTACCCAAGAAACATTCTCTGTAACCCAGAAAAGCCCTCGTGGCCACGTACTGCCTGTTGCATCCAGAGGATTTGCAAACCTACACCGTGCTGCTGCTGCGTCACTTCCCACACAAACGACCCTTTTGGGAAACAAGGCTAGTTCCTTCTCCTGCTGGAGGAGACGGGTCTGAAACTGGAAAGGCTTTGCAACAAGGAGGACTGCACCCGTCGACTGCACCTCTTGGCTTTTCTTTTGATGGAACGAGGTTCAGAACGTGCAGAGCTTAAACAGCAGGCTCCTCGCGACGTATGTACAAGGTGGTTATAATTTTATAAAAGAAGACATGGATGTGACACATGGGAAGACATTTAAAAGGGGAGATTTTTAGGGGGTCGCAGCCAAGATGCCGGCAGTAGCTATCGGTGCGTGCAGGGGAGTGTAAACGACTCGTGTCTATGTCAGAATTTGCATTGTTTTTTTTTTTTTTTCAAAATGGAAGTTACCAATCCTTGTTCCAATTAAGTTCCTGTCATTCTTACCAGGAAGAAATAAAACCAAACACCATTAGAGAGACCATGAAAGGGGGGAATCAGGCTCACAGATCTCTGGATGAAGAACATGCATAAGCATGGTCTCTCTGCGCATCAGTTTAGACGTTAGTTATGAAAGTAGGGAGAGGAAAATCCTTGTGGCTTTTGCAGTAAGCTGCGTGAATGGCCAGCCACGCTAATCATGTTAAGTGGAACTGTCTTATTTTCTTAGTATCCCATTATCTAAAAGTTGCCCATCTGAGATGAATTATTTCCCAAAGTCAAGTCGAGGTAAGGAGAAGGGTGTAGTCTATTCTCCAGACAGATATGAAAAAGCAACTCAAGAAGCGGACGACTTACCTGAGTGTAGGTGAACGCGTTTTGGCATCCTTCTGTGGGGTGGGAGGGTAAATGAAAATTGAGAAAATGAAAAGAAGAAATCGTTTTCCATCTGAGCTTATTCTTACACAGACACCCCAGAGTCCCAGGGCCATACCAAGACGGATGCAAAGGGCCGTGGCTCTGGGGTCCCCAGCCCTGGACAGACTTGAAGTGGGGGGGACAGGGGTACCTGCTTGGACTGTTGCTCCTCTTCTTCCTTCTCCTCCGTTTCGCCTTGCTCCTTCTCCCTTTTCTGCATGATGTACTCAAAGGTGCTGAGCTTCTTGGAGACTAGACGGGGAAGGAGGACAAGCCAGGGTCACCACCCTACGGCTGTGCACGAAACCCTCGAGACAGCTCAGCTCTGCCCACCAAGAGGCCCCGTGAGGCCAGGCACGTGTGGGCAGGACCCTGCCGTCCGGAGACACACACACAGGGCTCTGACTCGGTAGGTCCTCCTGTTCTGGAGGGGAGGGGGACACTCACCCAGACTCTGAGGTCTGAGAATGAAAGATTCCTCGATAAAGGAGGAGAAAAATTCTGCATGGGGGTAAAACTCTGGGGAAGACATCATTGTTGGTAAAACCCCAAGCCATTTTACACGTTAACAGAAACTTCTAGACAGAGTTTTAGAAAGTAGTATTTTCTAAAATTCCTGATTATAACAGAGGCAGAGAGGGTTTTGAAGGCAGCCCAAGCGATGACTCACTCTTCAGGGTTTAAGCTGCAAAGAAGGGGCCAGGAGCTGCCCAGCCCAACCCCGGCCGGCCAGGTTATCTGCAAACCAAGCAACAGGAGACCTTCCACCCAGACAGACTCACCTTGCCGAAATCGCCTGCAGCCTGCAATTCTATTCCAGTCGATAAACATACACTAAGCACCTTCTACACACAGGCACTGACCGTTTCATTCATAGTGAACATTCTGGAAACTTAACTTTGAGTATTGTGCGCATACATATGGTGGAATCCAGTTGTCCTCATCTTACTCGCTTAAAGCATTCCAAGCCTCAGGCAAGATGAAACTAACCCCAAGATTTACATTAGACGTGCAAGCTCTGAGGCCAGGTGCGGTGGCTCACGCCTGTCATCCCAGCACTCTGGGAGGCCGATGGTCAGGAGTTCGAAACCAGCCTGAGCAGGAGTGAGACCCCCCGTCTCTACTAAAAATAGGAAGAAATTAATTGGCCAACTAAAAATACATAGAAAAAATTAGCCGGGCATGGTGGCGCATGCCTGTAGTCCCAGCTACTCGGGAGGCTGAGGCAGGAGGATCGCTGGAGCCCGGGAGTTTGAGGTTGCTGTGAGTTAGGCTGACGCCACGGCACTCTGGCCCGGGCAAAAGAGCCAGACTCTGTCTCAAAATAAATAAAAAATAAAAATAAGAAATGCATGCTCTAGAATACTCTCAGGTTGTGTGCCGATGGTGGTTTGTAGGAACAGGGACTTTCTCAGTGAGGGGGGGTTTATTCTGCACCAGGCGTTCTCCCCACAACCGCAGGTGGGGGCAGCCCTGGGAGAAGGGGCACCGGGGTGACACCAGAGCCCACCCTGCCTGGCTCCCTCCACCCCCAACAGGGGATGGGCAGGGTGGTCACAGGAGCCTGGAGTCGCTCTGGCCTGGCCGCTGGCCCCTGGGACATCCTCTGAGACGGCAGCCCAAGGGCTGACCCGCCGAGGCAGAGACCTTGTGTGCCACATGGACAGACACAGTTGCTACTTCCAGAAACTCCACCTTCCCCCGTCCCTGCCAAACTCAGCACCTGCCAAACGCCCCGCTCTGCCCTCAGTGCTTGTCAGTAGATAACCTGTCCACGGAGATTGCTAGAATTTCCATCGGCTGCTTTTTAAAACCCACCTATTCTTTCTCCGTAACGTCCTGTTCTCGCCTCACAGGTCCTATTCCTTTGTCTCTTTGAACATCTTAAATCTAATTCATTTGCAAACCTCCCTCGTGCTCTCGGCAGGTCTAGGAGCCTGCGTTCAGCTCCTGGCCCGACCTGCCCACAGCAGCCCTGGTGGCATCTCTTTCCTTCCTGTGGCGAGGCGGCCACGTTGCCTGTTGTGACGCCAGGTCTGGCAGGGGCTGGCCCAGCGGCCACCAGCCTGGGACAACACACCCGGGGACACACGGGGGCGGGGCTGGGGACACCCACTCAGGAAGAGGTGGAACAGGAGCAGGCGCCAGATGACGAGGATGCTGCCGACGGCCAGGAAGATGGTCAGGAACAGGATGCACAGGATGACGGTGACGTTCACGTTGACAGGGAACAAGGGCAGGAAGAGCGGCCACAAGTCCATGTCCACCTCCGCATCTGTGCACACAGAGGATTTCGGCCGTCCGGCCCCTGCTGACCGACCCCATGCCCCGGGAGGGGGGGCGCCAAGGGGTGACACCCCGCCCCACCCCGTCCCACCCCGGCATGCCTGCGTCAGCCAGCCCTGAGCCCACCCGAGCCTGCTGTCTCGTTCCCCACTCTAGAGTCCAGGAGGGAAACTGAGGACCCAGGTTGCAAACCTGCCCCCAACACTCACGCCCCCCCTACAGGCCCACCTTCCTCCCTGGGCCCCTCCATTCTCAACCAGCCTCAGATATAGGACGGGGTGGGGGGGCCACACCTGTCACCTCGAAGACATCAATCTGCTCCGCACTCCCGCCCGGGCTCCTGGGCATGCTTAGCAGAGAGCTCCCTGGAGCCCACACCCTGCACCACCCACCCCTTCCTTCCTTCCGCTCTCCCCTCTCTCTCCTGCAGGACGGGCACCCTCCTTCCCTGCACCCGGGCACTGGGCAGCGCAGGGTTGCCTGGACGCCCGGCCTCCTGGGGCTGCAACAGCCCCAGGGTCACACACAGCCAACCTGCAAGGGGTGCCCAGCCGGCCCCGGCCTCTCACTGGTGCAAGCTGGGTTGAGCCCGCCCAGACTGGACACTCTCGCCCACCCCGGAGGGTGGCTGGAGCGTGGGGCGGAGGCCGGGTGTGGACACGGCAGCCCCAGAGCTCGGCGGCAGCAAACCTGTCAGCTCGGCGTTCTGCTGCAGCTGTTCCGGGTTGATCAGAAGTTGCACGAGGAAATAGAGCAGCACGGCCATGATGAAAATGAGGCCGAACGCCGCCGAGATGACAGAGCCGAAGAAATAGCTGCAGGAAGAGGCAGAGGCTGAGCCCGGGGCACAGGAGCCAGCCCGACGTCCAGCCGGCCACCGCAAAGAGAGGGAACCTTAGGGCAGCGGCTCATGCCTGTCATCCCAGCACTCTGGGAGGCTGAGGTGGGAGGATCGCTTGAGCTCAGGAGTTCGAGACCAGCCTGAGCAAGAGTGAGACCCCGTCACTACTAAAAAAAAAAAAAATGGGAAGAAATTAGCTGGAAAACTACAAATATATATATAAAAATTAGCCAGGCATGGTGGCGCATGCCTGTAGTCCCAGCTACTCAGGAGGCTGAGGCAGGAGGATGGCTTGAGCCCAGGAGTTTGAGGTTGCTGTGAGCTAGGCTGACGGCACGGCACTCTAGCCCAGGCAACAGAACAAGATTCTGTCTCCACCTGCGCTCACAAGTGACGGCCGTGTGGCCACCTGCTCTCACAGGTGACGGCCGTGTGGCCGCCTGCGCTCACAGGTGACGGCCGTGTGACCGCCTGCTCTCACAGGTGACGGCCGTGTGGCCACCTGCGCTCACAGGTGACGGCCTTGGCACAGAAGAGGCAGATGGGCCCAGGACAACGAGTTCAGGGACCTTGGCCAGCCCGTGGCCCTTGGGCGGGGCTGGCACCTGGGTGTCCGTAATGGGGTCCCTAAGGACTGACTCTGTGGGATGAGCCGGACCTGGCGTGTCCAGGGGCTGCCCTGCAAACCTGAGTCAGACCCAGACCAGGAGGCCAGAGGGGCAAGGACGCTGGGCTCCGCTGGGCAGGGGGACAGGAAGGGGGTTCCAAGAAAACCCCTCCTGCCCACGGCCCTGCGGCCTCTGGCCCCCTCCACCCTCTTGCTCACGAGGAACCCCTGGCCGCAGACGCCTCCCTGCTACCTGCCCGGCCCCTGGCCTCTGGGGGGCCGTCCTCACCGCCCCCCCTCACCCACCTATAGTTCCTGGTGCCCACGCAGTTGTTCAGCAGTTTACAATGGTGGTCGAACCCTGTCACGCACTTGTTACACATTTTGCAGTGTTTCGATTTTGCCCCTCTGGAAAACAGAATCGGGGAGGCGCCCGTCAGCCTCGCGTGCAGGCTGGGGGGAGGTCAGAGCCCCATCCTCAGGCTCGGGGTGCCTCGGGGCATGGGAATGGGTGTCCGGGAGGGGACGGGGGGCCCCCGAGGCCTCTTGCCAGGGGAGGGCAGCCCTGAAGGGACACCCCCCCAGCCTTCCCGTGACCCCCAACACACACACATTGGGTGAGAGCCTGGGAGGAGGCCACGCCAGCCACGTGGGGCCAGGCGTTGACGCTGTGACTTGGATCTCACTGTGTGCCCCCCAAGACCCTGACCATCCACCCCTTTCCTTCTTTCCTGGGGAGGGGCAGGAGGCTTAGCTTGGAAACCCCCAGAAAGACAGCCGTCCCTGGCCCTGGACCGTAGGGAAGGGACTGACGATAAACCGTGTCCGAGGGCCGCTGCTTTGCCTTCCAGTGGGGGCAGACACGGCCCTGGAGCCTGGGTCCCACCTCTGCAGCCGGGACCTCAGCAACATCCACCTCCCAGAGCGGAGCCCAGAGTTGCAACGGCAGCAGGTCCCAGAGCTGCGCGGCGACCGGCCGACGCCTGCCCAGCTCTGTCCCAGAGAGGCCGGCAGCCTCCCAGCCCCCGCGCCCTGGAGGCGACCCCCACCCCAGGGGGGGGGGCTCCGCGTTTGGGGCTACTCACACAGTGACCTCACATAAATGGCAATACTGGTCTTCTATGACGTGCTGATGCTTCGTGCGGTCAAACAGGGGCACCGCGTCCAGGTAGTTTTTCTTCATCCTCACATTAGCCTCGGCGGGATCGATCGTGACGGCGATAAGGTGGACAACCAGGTGGACGGTCAGGAGTCCTCCGATCACCTGGGGGCGGGGGTCAAGGAAGAACGGGGCCCTGGCCACCGGTCAGCAGCAGAGTGGACAGCGGCCTCCTGCACCCAGCTCGGTTGCCAGGGGCCCCCTTTGGCTCATTGCCGTCCCTCTCCGTGTGCCTCCCATCGAGGCCACATGGCCACACAGAAGTCACCATCGTGCACGGGCTCAGCCAGGCACAGCCCACACAGTGAACCCCAGGAATTCCTTACACGTCGGGGGGCTGCTGGCAAGCACGGCCCCGGCAGAGGGCAGAGCTGTGTGCTCCCCAATGTGGGCAGCTGGACTGGCCACGACAGGCCCTGTATGTAGGCTGTGTTGGCACAGGAAGGGACAGACATCCAAACCCCAACCCCATCAGCCTAGGCCACAAGGGTGCTCTCTCTCTCTGGAGCCTCAGACGATTTCCTGAGGTCCCTCTGACTCTTGGGGTCCCTCCCAGTCTGTCTCAGGGGCTGTCAGAACATGTGCGTCTCTCTCTCTCTCTCTCTCTCTCTCTCTGTCCCCCTGCGCTGTCTAGCCTGGCTCCAGAGGCCATATGCTGGAACAGTCTCTACCCACTGGAGCCAGGACACAGATGTAAAGAAATCAAATCAGCCCTCAGAGCCCCGTCCCTCCTCTCCAGCTGGGACCTACGCAGGTTCACCTTGACCCAGAGCAGAAGGGTGGGGAGTGCAGGGGCCGCAGGTCACCCTGCTCTGGCTGGGTTCAACCTCTGAGCCAGGGGACTCCAAGGGTGGCCGGGGCTCGGCACTGGGGCCCAGGGAGCAATTCTGTCCTCCCCAGGGAAGGGAGGATGTACAGGCACCTTCCCCGACCAAGGGACGGCAGGGAGAGAGACATCCAGCCCAGGACAGGTAACCAGGGACTGTGCCACCTGGCTGCCCCCCCCCAGCCAGTTCCATGGGAGGGTCCCGTGGAATCCCCGTCCCCCCCTCCCTTAGCAAAGAGGTGGTCCCCAGGCCGCTGCTGCCCAGTGGAAAGGATA